>JAMOIN010002085.1:0-56561 GCA_024666655.1 Dascyllus trimaculatus | reverse complement strand
GTGAGCTGGGCTGGGGAGCCCGGTGTGCTGGGTTGTGCTGCTGGAGAGCCGTGTGGACAGGCTCTGCTGGGGAGTGGTTTGAACAGGCTCTGCTGGAGAGCCAGGCGGGCTGTAGTGCTGGGGGGCACCGTGTGCTGTGCTGGGGAGCCCGGTGTGCTGGGCTGTTTTACTGGCGAGCCGTGTGGACAGGCTCTGCTGCGGAGCGCTGTGACCAGGCTCTGATGGAGAGCCAGGCGGGCTGTGGTTCTGCGGGCCCCCGTGAGCTTTGGTCGGGAGCCCGGTGAGCTGTGCTGGGGAGCCCGGTGTGCTGGGCTGTGGTGCTGGGGAGCCGTGTAGACAGGCTCTGGTGGGGAGCGGTTTGAAGAGGCTCTGCTGGAGGGCCAGGCGGGCTGTGGTGCTGAGGGCCCCCGGTTGCTGTGGTCGGGAGCCAAGTGAGCTGGGCTGGGGAGCCCAGTGTGCTGGGCTGTGGTGCTGGGGAGCCGTGTGGACAGGCTCTGCTGGAGAGCCAGGCGGGCTGTGGTGCTGGGGAACCGTGTGGACATGCTCGACTGGGGAGTGGTTTGAACAGGCTCTGCTGGAGAGCCAGGCAGGCTGTGGTGCTGGGGGGCCCCGTGTGCTGTGCTGGGGAGCCCGGTGAGCTTGGCTGGGGAGCCCGGTGTGCTGGGCTTTTGTGCTTGGGAGCCGTGTGGACCGGCTCTGCTGAGGCGCGATGTGAACAGGCTCTGCTGGAGAGCCAGGCGGGCTGTGGTGTTGGCGGCCCCCGTGTGCTGTGCTGGGGAGCCCGGTGAGCTGGGCTGGGGAGCCCGGTGTTCTGGGCTGTGCTGCTGGGGAGGCTTGTGGACAGGCTGTCCTGGGGAGTGGTTTGAACAGGCTCTGCTGGAGAGCAACGCGGGTTGTGGTTCTGGGGGCCCCCGTGTGCTGTGCTGGGGGCCCCCGTGTGCTGTGCTGGGGAGGCCGGTGTGCTCGGCTGTGCTGCTGGGGAGCCGTGTGGACAGGCTCTGCTGGGGAGTGGTTTGAACAGGCTCTGCTGGATAGCCAGGCGGGCTGTGGTGCTGGGGGCCCCCGTGTGCTGTGCTGCGGAGCCCGTTGAGCTGGGATGTGGAGCCCGGTGTGCTGGGCTGTGGTGCTGGGGAGCCGTGTGGACAGGCTCTGCTGGGGAGCCGTGTGGGCAGGCTCTGCTGGGGAGTGGTTTGAACAGGCTCTGCTCGAGAGCCAGGCGGGCTGTGTTGCTGGGGGGCCCCGTGTGCAGTGCTGGGGAGCCCGGTGAGCTGGGCTGGGGAGCCCGGTGTGAAGGGCTGTGGTGATGGGGAGCCGTGTAGACAGGCTCTGCTGGGGAGCGGTGTGAACAGGCTCTGATGGAGAGCCAGGCGGGCTGTGGTTCTGGGGGCCCCCGTGTGCTGTGCTCGGGAGCCCGTTGAGCTGGGCTGGGGAGCCCGGTGTGCTGGGCTGTGGTGCTGGGGAACCGTGTAGACAGGCTCTGCTGCGGAGCTGTGTGAACAGGCTCTGATGGAGAGCCAGGCGGGCTGTGGTGCTGGGGGCCCGTGTGCCTTGCTGGGGAGCCCGGTGACATCGGCTGGGGAGCCCGGTGTGCTGGGCTGTGGTGCTTGGGATCCGTGTGGACAGGCTCTGCTGGGGAGCGGTGTGAACAGGCTCTGATTGAGAGCCAGGCGGGCTGTGGCGCTGGGGGGCCCCGTGTGCTGTGCTGGGGAGCCTGTTGAGCTTTGCTGGGGAGCCCGGTGTGCTGGGCTGTGGTGCTGAGGAGCCGTGTAGACAGGCTCTGCTGGGGAGCCATTCGGGCTGTGGTGCTGGGGGTCCCGTGTGCTGTGCTGGGGAGCCCGGTGTGCTTGCCTGGGGAGCCCCGTGTGCTGGGCTGTGGTGCTGGGAGCCCAGTGTGCTGGGCTTTGGTGCTGGGGAGCCGTGTGGACAGGCTCTGCTGGGGAGTGGTTTGAACAGGCTTTGCAGGAGAGCCAGGCGGGCTGTGGTGCTGGGGGGCCCCGTGTGCTGTGCTGGGGAGCCCGGTGTGCTGGGCTGTGGTGCTGGGGAGCCGTGTGGACAGGCTCTGCTGGGGAGTGGTTTGAACAGGCTTTGCTGGAGAGCCAGGCGGGCTGTGGTGCTGGGGGGCCCCGTTTGCTGTGCTGGGGAGCCCGATGTGCTGGGCTGTGGTGCTGGGGAGCCGTGTGGACAGGCTCTTCTCTGGGGTGGTTTGAACAGGCTCTGCTGGAGAGCCAGGCAGCCTGTGGTGCCGGGGGGGGCCCGTGTTCTGTGCTGGGGACCCTGGTGAGCTGGGCTGGGGAGCCCGGTGTGCTGGGCTGTGCTGCTGGGAAGCCCTGTGGACAGGCTCTGCCGGGGAGCGGTGTGAAAAGGCTCGGATGGAGGGCCAGCCGGGCTGTGGTGCTGGGGGCCCCCGTGTGCTGTGCTCGGGAGCCCAGTGAGCTGGGCTTCGGATCCCAGTGTACTGAGCTGTGGTGCTGGGGAGTCGTGTGGACAGGCTCTGCTGGGGAGCGGTGTGAACAGGCTCTGATGGAGAGTCAGGCGGGCTGAGGTGCTGGGGGCCCCCGTGTGCTGTGCTGGGGAGTCCGGTGAGCTGGGCTGGGGAGCCCGGTGTGCTGGGCTGTGCTGCTGGGGAGCCGTGTGGACAGGCTCTTCTGGGGAGCGGTGTGAACAGGCTCTGATGGAGAGCCAGGCGGGCTGTGGTGCTGGGGGGCCCCGTGTGCTGTGCTTGGGAGCCCGTTGAGCTGGGCTGGGGAGACCGGTATGCTGGGCTGTGCTGCTGGGGAGCCATGTGGAAAGGCATTGCTGGGGAGTGGTTTGAAAAGGATCTGCTGGACAGCCAGGCGGGCTGTGGTGCTGGGGGGCCCCGTGTGCCGTGCTCGGGAGCCCGGTGAGCTGGGCTGGGTAGCCCGGTGTGCTGGGCTGTGGTGCTGGGGAGCCGTGTGGACAGGCTCTGCTGGGGAGCAGTGTGAACAGGCCATGATGGAGAGCCAGGCGGGATGTGGTTCTGGGGGGCCCCGTGTGCTGTGCTGGGGAGCCGGTGAGCTGGGCTGGGCAGCCCGGTGTGCTGGGCTGTGGTGCTGGGGAGCCGTGTAGACAGGCTCTGCTGCGGAGCGGTGTGAACAGGCTCTGCTGGGGAGCGGAGTGAACAGGCTCTGATGGAGAGCCAGGCGGGCAGTGGGGTTGGGGGGCCCCGTGTGCTGTGCTGGGGAGCCCGTTGAGGAAGGCTGGGGAGCCCGGTGTTCTGGGCTGTGGTGCTGGGGAGTTGTGTCGACAGGCTCTGCTGGAGAGCGGTGTGAAATGGCTCTGATGGTAAGCCAGGCGGGCAGTTGTGCTGGGGGCCCCCGTGTGCTATGCTGGGAGCCCGGTGAGCTTGGCCGGGGAGTCCGGTGTGCTGGGCTGTGGTGCTGGGGAGCCGTGTAGACAGGCTCTGCTGCGGAGCGGTGTGAACAGGCTCTGATGGAGAGCCAGGAGGGCTGTGGTGCTGGGGGCCCCCGTGTGCTGTGAAAGGGAGCCCGTTGAGCTGGGCTGGGGAGCCCGGTGTTCTGGGCTTTGGTGCTGGCGAACCGTGTAGACAGACTCTGCTGCGGAGCGGTGTGAACTGGCTCTGACGGAGAGCCAGGCGGGATGTGGTGCTGGGGGCCCCCGTGTGCTGTGCTGGGGCGCCCGGTGAGCTGGGCTGGGGAGCCCGGTGTGCTGGGCTGTGGTGCAGGCCAACCGTGTAGACAGGCTCTGCTTGGTGGCCCCGTGTGCTGTGCTGGGGAGCCCGGTGAGCTTGGCCGGGGAGTCCGGTGTGCTGGGCTGTGTTGCTGGGGAGCCGTGTGGACAGGCTCTGCTGGGGAGTGGTTTGAACAGGATCTGCTGAAGAGCCAGTCGGGCTGTGGTTGTGGCGGGCCCCGTGTGCTGTGCTAAGGAGCCCGTTGAGCTGGGCTGGGGAACCCGGTGTGCTTGGCAGTGGTGCTGGGGAGCCGTGTGGACAGGCTCTGCTGAGGAGCGGTGTGGACAGGCTCTGATGGAGAGCCAGGCGGGCTGTGGTGCTGGGGGGCCCCGTGTTCTTTGCTGGGTAGCCCGGTGAGCTTGGCCGGGGAGCCCGCTGTGCTAGGCTGTGCTGCTGGGGAGGCGTGTGGACAGGTATTGCTGGGGAGTGGTTTGAACAGGCTCTGCTGGAGAGTAACGCGGGCTGTGGTGCTGCGGGCCCCCGTGTGCTGTGCTGGGGGCACCCGTGTCCTGTGCTGGGGAGCCCGGTGAGATCGGCTGTGGAGCCTGTAGTGCTGGGCTGTGCTGCTGGGGAGCCGTGTGGACAGGCTCTGCTGGGGAGTGTTTTGAACAGGCTCTGCTGGAGAGCCAGGCGGGCTGTGTTGCTGGGGGCGCCCGTGTGCTGTGCTGGGGAGCCCGGTGAGCTGGGCTGCAGTGCTGGGGGGCCCCGTGTGCTGTGCTGCGGAGCCCGGTGAGCTGGGCTTTGGAGGCCAGTGTGCTGGGCTGTGCTGCTGGGGAGACGTGTTGACAGGCTCTGCTTGGGAGTGGTTTGAACAGGCTCTGCTGGAGAGCCAGGCGGGCTGTGGTGTTGGGGGGCCCTGTGTGCAGTGCTGGGGAGCCCGGTGAGCTGGGCTGGGTAGCCCGGTGTGCTGGGCTGTGGTGCTGGGGAGCCGTGTAGTCAGACTCTGCTGCGGAGCGCTGTGACCAGGCTCTGATGGAGAGCCAGGCGGGCTGTGGTGCTGGGGGGCCCCGTGTGCTGTGCTGGTGAGCCCGGTGAGCTTGGCCGTTGAGCCCGCTCTGCTAGGCGGTGCTGCTGGGGAGCCGTGTGGACAGGGACTGCTGGGGAGTGGTTTGAACAGGCTCTTCTGGGGAGCCAGGGGGCCTGTGGTGCTGGGGGCCCCCGTGTGCTGTGCTGGGGGGCCTGGTGAGCTTGGCTGGCGAGCCCGGTGTGCTGGGCTGTGGTGCTGGCCAACCGTGTATACAGGCTCTGCTAGGGGGCCCCGTGTGCTGTGCTGGGGAGCCCTTTGAGCCTGGCTGGGGAGCCCGGTGTGCTGGGCTGTGGTGCTGGGGAGCCGTGTGGACAGACTCTGCTGGGGTGCGGTGTGAACAGGCCATGATGGAGAGCCAGGGGGGATGTGGTGCTGGGGCGCCCCGTGTGCTGTGCTGGTGAGCCCGGTGAGCTTGGCAGGGGAGCCCTCTGTGCTAGGCGGTGCTGCTGGGGAGCCGTGTGGACAGGGACTGCTGGGGAGAGGTTTGAACAGGCTCTGCTGGGGAGCCAGGGGGCCTGTGGTGCTGGGAGCCCCCGTGTGCTGTGCTGGGGGGCCCGGTGAGCTTGGCTGGCGAGCCCGGTGTGCTGGGCTGTGGTGCTGGCCAACCGTGTAGACAGGCTCTGCTGGGGGGCCCCGTGTGCTGTGCTGGGTAGCCCGTTGGGCCTGGCTGGGGAGCCCGGTGTGCTGGGCTGTGGTGCTGGGGAGCCGTGTGGACAGGCTCTGCTGGGGAGCGGTGTGAACAGGCCATGATGGACAGCCAGGCGGGATGTGGTGCTGGGGGGCCCCGTGTGCTGTGCTGCTGAGCCCGATGAGCTGGGATGTGGAGCCCGGTGTGCTGGGCTGTGGTGCTGGGGAGCCGTGTGAACAGGCTCTGCTTGGGAGCCGTGTGGACAGGCTCTGCTGGCGAGTGGTTTGAACAGGCTCTCCTCGAGAGCCAGGCTGGCTGTGGTGTTGGGGGCCCCCGTGTGCTTTGCTGGGGAGCCCGGTGTAATGGACAGTGGTGCTGGCAAACCGTGTAGACAGGCTCTGCTGGGGGCCCCGATGTGCTGTGCTGGGGAGCCCGGTGAGCTTGGCCGGGTAGCCCGCTGTGCTAGGCGGTGCTGCTGGGGAGCCGTGTGGACAGGGATTGCTGGGGAGTGGTTTGAACAGGCTCTGCTGGGGAGCCAGGTGGGCTGTGGTGCTGGGGGTCCCCGTGTGCTGTGCTGGGGAGCCCGGTGAGATGGGCTGGGGAGCCCGGTGTGCTGGGCTGTGGTGCTGGGGAGTCGTGTAGACAGGCTCTGCTTGGGAGCGGAGTGAACAGGCTCTGCTTGGGAGCGGTGTGAACAGTCTCTGATGGAGAGCCAGGCGGGCTGTGGTGATGGGGGCACCCGTGTGCTGTGCTGGGGAGCCCGGATAGCTGGGCTAGGGAGCCCGGTGTGCAGGGCTGTGCTGCTGGGGAGCCGTATGGACAGTCTCTGCTGGGGAGAGTTTTGAACAGGCTCTGATGGAGAGCCAGGCGGGCTGTGGTGTTGGGGGCCCCCCTGTGCTTTGCTGGGGAGCCCATTGAGCTGGGCTGGGGAGCCCGGTGTGCTGGGCTGTGGTCCTGGGGAGCTGTGTGTACAGGCTCTGCTGGTTAGAGGGCTGAACATGCTCTGATTTAGAGCCAGGCGGGCTGTGGTGCTGGGGGCCCCCATGTGCTGTGCTGGGGAGCCCGGTGAGCTGGGCCGAGGAGCCCGGTGTGCTGGGCTGTGCTGCTGGGGAGCCGTGTGGAAAGGCTCTGCTGGGGAGCGGTGTGATTTGGCTCTGCTGGAGAGCCTGGCGGGCTGTGGTGGTGGGGGTCCTCGTGTGCTGTGCTGGGGAGCCCGGTGAGCTGGGCTGGGGAAACCGGTGTGCTGGGCTGTGGTGCTTGCGAACCGTGAAGACATGCTCTGCTGGGGAGCGGTGTGAACAGGCTCTGATGGAGAGCCAGGCGGGCTGTGGTGCTGGGGGCCCCCGTGTGCTGTGCTGGGGGGCCCGGTGAGATTGGCTGGTGAGCCCGGTGTGCTGGGCTGTGGTGCTGGCCAACCGTGTAGACAGGCTCTGCTGGGGGGCCCCGTGTGCTGTGCTGGGGAGCCCGTTGAGCCTGGCTGGGGAGCCTGGTGTGCTGGGCTGTGGTGCTGGGGAGCCGTGTAGACAGACTCTGCTTCGGATTGGTGGGAACAGGCCCTGATGGAGAGCCTGGCGGGCTGTGGTGCTGCGGGCCCCCGTGAGCTGTGCACAGGAGCCCGTTGAGCTTGGCTGGGGAGCCCGGTGTGCTGGGCTGTTGTGCTGGGGAGCTGTGTGGACAGGCTCTGCTGGGGAGTGGTTTGAACAAGCTCTGATGGAGAGCCAGGCTGGCTGTGGTGCTTGGTGGCCCCGTGTGCTGTGCTGGGGAGCCCCTTGAGCTGGGCTGGCAAGCCCGGTGTGCTGGGCTGTGGTGCTGGGGAGCCGTGTACACAGGCTCTGATTGAGAGCAAGGCGGGCTGTGGTGCTGGGGAGCTGTGTGGACATGCTCTGCTGGCGAGTGGTTTGAACAGGCTCTGCTCGAGAGCCAGGCTGGCTGTGGTGTTGGGGGCCCCCGTGTGCTTTGCTGGGGAGCCCGGTGTGCTGGGCTGTGGTGCTGGGGGGCCCCGTGTGCGGTGCTGCGGAGCCCGGTGAGATCGGCTATGGAGCCCGTTGTGCTGGGCTGTGCTGCTGGGGAGCCGTGTGGACAGGCTGTTCTGTGGAGCGGTGTGAAGAGGCTCTGCTGGAGAGCCAGGCGGGCTGTGATGCTGGGGGCCCTCGTGTGCTGTGCTGCGGAGCCCAATAAGCTGGGATGTGGAGCCCGGTGTGCTGGGCTGTGGTGCTGGGGAGCACGATGAGCTGGGCTGTGGTGCTGGGGAGCCGTGTAGACAGGCTCTGATGGAGAGCCAGGCGGGCTGTGGTGCTGGGGGGCCCCGTGTGCTGTGCTGGGGAGCCCGTTGAGCTGGGCTTCGGAGTCCGGTGTGTTGGGCTGTGGTGCTGGGGAGCCGTGTGGACGGGCACTGCTGAGGAGAGTTTTGTACAGGCTCTGATGGAGAGCCAGGCGGGCTGTTGTGCTGGCAAGTCCCGTGTGCTTTGCTGGGGGGGCCCGTGTGCTGTGCTGGGGGGCCCCGTGTGCTGTGCTGGGGAGCCCGTTGAGCCTGGCTGGGGAGCCCGGTGTGCTGGGCTGTGCTGCTGAGGAGCCGAGTGGACAGGCTCTGCTGCGGAGCGCTGTGAACAGGCTTTGATGGAGAGCCAGGCGGGCTGTGGTTCTGGGGGCCCCCGTGTGCTGTGCTGGGGGCCCCCGTGTGCGGTGCTGGGGAGCCCGGTCTGCTGGGCTGTTGTGCTTTGGAGCCGTGTGGACAGGCTCTCCTGGGGAGCGGTTTGAACAGGCTCTGCTGGAGAGCCAGGCGGGCTGTGGTGCAGGGGGGCCCTGTGTGCTTTGCTGGGGGCCCCCGTGTGCTGTGCTGGGGATCCCGGAGTGCTGGGCTGTGGTGCCGGGGAGCCGTGTGGACAGGCTCTGCTGGGGAGCGGTGTGAACAGGCTCTGATGGAGAGCCAGGCTTGCTGTTGTGCTGGGGGCCCCCGTGTGCTGTGCTGGGGAGCCCGTTGAGCTGGGCTGGGGAGACCGGTGTGCTGGGCTGTGGTGCTGGGGAGCCGTGTGGACAGGCTCTGCTGGGGAGCGGTGTGAACAGGCTCTGATGGAGAGCCTGGCGGGCTGTGGTGCTGGGGGTCCCCTTATGCTGTGCTGGGGAGCCCGTTAAGCTTGGCTGGGGAGCCCGGTGTGCTGGGCTGTGGAACTGGGGACCCGTGTGGACCGGGTCTGCTGGGGAGTGGTTTGAAAAGGCCCTGCTGGACAGCCAGGCGGGCTGTTATGCTTGGGGGCCCCGTATGCCCTGCTGGGGAGATCCGTGATCTGGGCTAGGGAGCCCGGTGTGCAGGGTTGTGGTGCTGGGGAGCCGTGTTGACAGGCTCTGCTGCGGAGCGCTGTGAACAGGCTCTGATGGAGACCCAGGCGGGCTGTGGTGCTGGGGGCCCGCGTGTGCTGTGCTGGGGAGCCCGTTGAGCTGGACTGGGGAGGCCGGTGTGCTGGGCTGTGGTGCTGGGGAGCCGTGAAGACAGGCTCTGCTGGGGAGCCATTCGGGCTGTGGTGCTGTGGGGCCCCGTGTGCTGTGCTGGGGAGCCCGGTGAGCTTGGCTGGGGAGCCCGGTGTGCTGGGCTGTGGTGCTGGGGAGAAGTGTAGACAGGCTCTGCTGCGGACTGCTGTGAACAGGCTCTGATGGAGAGCCAGGCGGGCTGTGGTGCTGGGGGCCCGCGTGTGCTGTCCAGCGGAGCCCGTTGAGCTTGGCTGGGGAGCCCGGTGTGCTGGGCTGTGGTGCTGGGGAGCCGTGTAGACAGGCTCTGATGGAGAGCCAGGCGGGCTGTGGTGCTGGGGCACCGCGTGTGCTGTGATTGGGAGCCCGTTGAGCTGGGCTGGGGAGCCCGGTGTGTTGGGCTGTGGTGCTGGGGAGCCGTGTGGACAGGCTCTGCTGGGGAGAGGGTTGTACAGGCTATGATGGAGAGCCAGGCGGGCTGTGGTGCTGGGGGGCCCCGTGTGCTGTGCTGGGCAGCCCTGTGAGCTTGGCTGGGGAGCCCGGTGTGCTGGGCTGTTGTGCTGGGCAGCCGTGTGGACAGGCTCTGCTGGGGAGCGGTGTGAACAGGCTCTGCTGGACAGCCAGGCGGTCTGTGGTGCTGGGTGGCCCCATGTGCTGTGCTGGGGAGCCCGTTGAGCTGGGCTTCGGAGCCCGGTGTGTTGGGCTGTGGTGCTGGGGAGCCGTGTGGACAGGCTCTGCTGGGGAGTGGTTTGAAAAGGTTCTGCTGGATTGCCAGGCGGGCTGTGGTGCTGGGGGCCCCCGTGTGCTGTGCTGGGGAGCGCGATGAGCTGGGCTGAGGAGCACGGTGTGCAATTCTGTGCTGCTGGGGAGCCGTGTGGACAGGCTCTGCTGGGGAGTGGTTTGAAAAGGTTCTGCTGGATTGCCAGGCGGGCTGTGGTGCTGGGGGCCCCCGTGTGCTGTGCTGGGGAGCGCGATGAGCTGGGCTGAGGAGCACGGTGTGCAATTCTGTGCTGCTGGGGAGCCGTGTGTACAGGCTCTGCTGGGGAGCGGTGTGAACAGGCCATGATGGAGAGCCAGGCGGGATGTGGTGCTGGTGGCCCCCGTGTGCTTTGCTGGTGAGCCCGGTGAGCTTGGCCGGGTAGCGCGCTGTGCTAGGCGGTGCTGCTGGGGAGGCGTGTGGACAGGGACTGCTGGGGAGTGGTTTGAACAGGCTCTGCTGGGGAGCCAGGTGGGCTGTGGTGCTGGGGGTCCCCGTGTGCTGTGCTGGGGAGCCCGGTGAGCTGGGCTGGGGAGCCCGGTGTGCTGGGCTGTGTTGCTGGGGAGCCGTGTAGACAGGCTCTGCTTGGGAGCGGAGTGAACAGGCTCTGCTGGGGAGCGGTGTGAACAGCCTCTGATGGAGAGCCAGGCGGGCTGTGGTGATGGGGGCCCCCGTGTGCTGTGCTGGGGAGCCCGGATAGCTGGGCTAGGGAGCCCGGTGTGCAGGGCTGTGCTGCTGGGGAGCCGTATGGACAGTCTCTGCTGGGGAGAGTTTTGAACAGGCTCTGATGGAGAGCCAGGCGGGCTGTGGTGTTGGGGGCCCCCCTGTGCTTTGCTGGGGAGCCCATTGAGCTGGGCTGGGGAGCCCGGTGTGCTGGGCTGTGGTCCTGGGGAGCTGTGTGTACAGGCTCTGCTGGTTAGAGGGCTGAACATGCTCTGATTTAGAGCCAGGCGGGCTGTGGTGCTGGGGGCCCCCATGTGCTGTGCTGGGGAGCCCGGTGAGCTGGGCCGAGGAGCCCGGTGTGCTGGGCTGTGCTGCTGGGGAGCCGTGTGGAAAGGCTCTGCTGGGGAGCGGTGTGATTTGGCTCTGCTGGAGAGCCAGGCGGGCTGTGGTGGTGGGGGTCCTCGTGTGCTGTGCTGGGGAGCCCGGTGAGCTGGGCTGGGGAAACTGGTGTGCTGGGCTGTGGTGCTTGCGAACCGTGAAGACATGCTCTGCTGGGGAGCGGTGTGAACAGGCTCTGATGGAGAGCCAGGCGGGCTGTGGTGCTGGGGGCCCCCGTGTGCTGTGCTGGGGGGCCCGGTGAGCTTGGCTGGTGAGCCTGGTGTGCTGTGCTGTGGTGCTGGGGAGCCGTGTAGACAGACTCTGCTTCGGATTGGTGGGAACAGGCCCTGATGGAGAGCCTGGCGGGCTGTGGTGCTGCGGGCCCCCGTGAGCTGTGCACAGGAGCCCGTTGAGCTTGGCTGGGGAGCCCGGTGTGCTGGGCTGTTGTGGTGGGGAGCTGTGTGGACAGGCTCTGCTGGGGAGTGGTTTGAACACGCTCTGATGGAGAGCCAGGCTGGCTGTGGTGCTTGGTGGCCCCGTGTGCTTTGCTGGGGAGCCCCTTGAGCTGGGCTGGCAAGCCCGGTGTGCTGGGCTGTGGTGCTGGGGAGCCGTGTACACAGGCTCTGATTGAGAGCAAGGCGGGCTGTGGTGCTGGGGAGCCCGTTGAGCTTTGCTGGGGAGCCCGGTGTGCTGGGCTGTGGTGCTGGGGAGCTGTGTGGACAGGCTGTGCTGGGGAGCGGTGTGAACAGGCACTGATGGAGAGCCAGGCCGGATGTGGTGCTGGGGGCCCCCGTGCGCTGTGCTTGGGAGCCCTGTGAGCTGGGCTGGGGAGCCCGGTGTGCTAGGCTGTGGTGCTGGGGAGCCGTGTGGACAGGCTCTGCTGGGGAGCGCTGTGGACAGGCTCTGATGGAGAGCCAGACGGGCTGTGGTGCTGGGGGGCCCCGTGTTCTGTGCTGGGGAGCCCGTTGATTTGGGCTGGAGAGCCCGGTGTGCTGGGCTGTGGTGCTGGGGAGCCGTGTGGACAGGCTCTGCTGGGGAGCGGTGTGAAAAGGCTATGATGGAGAGTCAGGCGGGCTGTGGTGCTGGGGGCCCCCGTGTGCTGGGCTGTGGTGCTGGGGAGCCCGGTGTGCTGGACTGTGGTGATTGGGAGCCGTGTAGACAGGGTCTGCTGCGGAGCGGTGTGAACAGGCTCTGATGGAGAGCCAGGCGGGCTGTTGTGCTGGGGGGCCCCGTGTTCTTTGCTGGGGACCCTGGTGAGCTGGGCTGGGGAGCCCGGTGTGCTGACTGTGGTGCTGGGGAGCCGTGTGGACAGGCTCTGTCGGGGAGCGGTGTGAAAAGGCTCTGATGGAGAGCCAGCCGGGCTGTGGTGCTGGGGGCCCCCGTGTGCTGTGCTCGGGAGCCCAGTGATCTGGGCTTCGGAGCCCAGTGTGCTGGGCTGTGGTGCTGGGAAGCCGTGTGGACTGGCTCTCATGGGGAGAGGGTTTAACTGGCTCTGTTGGAGAGTCAGGCGGGCTGTGGTGCTGGGGGCCACCGTGTGCTGTGCTGGGCAGCCCGGTGTGCTGGGCTGTTCTGCTGGGTAGCCGTGTGGACATGTTCTGCTGCGGAGCGCTGTGAAATGGCTCTGATGGAGAGCCAGGCAGGCTGTGTTTCTGGGGGGCCCCGTGTGCTGTGCTGGTGAGCCCGGTGAGCATGGCCGTGGAGTCCGGTGTGCTGGGCCGTGCTGCTGGGGAGCAGCGTGGACAGGCTCTGCTGGGTAGTGGTTTCAACAGGATCTGATGGAGAGCAAGGCGGACTGTGGTGCTGGGGGGCCCCGTGTGCCGTGATCGGGAGCCGGGTGAGCTGGGCTGGGGAGCCTGGTGTGCTGGGCTGTGCTGCTGGGGAACCGTGTGGACAGGCTCTGCTGGGGAGTGTTTTGAACAGGCTCTGATGGAGAGCCAGGCGGGCTGTGGTGTTGGGGGCCCCCCTGTGCTTTGCTGGGGAGCCCATTGAGCTGGGCTGGGGAGCCCGGTGTGCTGGGCTGTGGTCCTGGGGAGCTGTGTGTACAGGCTCTGCTGGTTAGAGGGTTGAACATTCTCTGATTTAGAGCCAGGCGGGCTGTGGTGCTGGGGGCCCCCATGTGCTGTGCTGGGGAGCCCGGTGAGCTGGGCCGAGGAGCCCGGTGTGCTGGGCTGTGCTGCTGGCGAGCCGTGTGGAAAGGCTCTGCTGGGGAGCGGTGTGATTTGGCTTTGCTGGAGAGCCAGGCGGGCTGTGGTGGTGGGGGTCCTCGTGTGCTGTGCTGGGGAGCCCGGTGAGCTGGGCTGGGGAAACTGGTGTGCTGGGCTGTGGTGCTTGCGAACCGTGAAGACATGCTCTGCTGGGGAGCGGTGTGAACAGGCTCTGATGGAGAGCCAGGCGGGCTGTGGTGCTGGGGGCCCCCGTGTGCTGTGCTGGGGGGCCCGGTGAGCTTGGCTGGTGAGCCTGGTGTGCTGTGCTGTGGTGCTGGGGAGCCGTGTAGACAGACTCTGCTTCGGATTGGTGGGAACAGGCCCTGATGGAGAGCCTGGCGGGCTGTGGTGCTGCGGGCCCCCGTGAGCTGTGCACAGGAGCCCGTTGAGCTTGGCTGGGGAGCCCGGTGTGCTGGGCTGTTGTGCTGGGGAGCTGTGTGGACAGGCTCTGCTGGGGAGTGGTTTGAACAGGCTCTGATGGAGAGCCAGGCTGGCTGTGGTGCTTGGTGGCCCAGTGTGCTGTGCTGGGGAGCCCCTTGAGCTGGGCTGGCAAGCCCGGTGTGCTGGGCTGTGGTGCTGGGGAGCCGTGTACACAGGCTCTGATTGAGAGCAAGGCGGGCTGTGGTGCTGGGGAGCCCGTTGAGCTTTGCTGGGGAGCCCGGTGTGCTGGGCTGTGGTGCTGGGGAGCTGTGTGGACAGGCTGTGCTGGGGAGCGGTGTGAACAGGCACTGATGGAGAGCCAGGCCGGATGTGGTGCTGGGGGCCCCCGTGCGCTGTGCTTGGGAGCCCTGTGAGCTGGGCTGGGGAGCCCGGTGTGCTAGGCTGTGGTGCTGGGGAGCCGTGTGGACAGGCTCTGCTGGGGAGCGCTGTGGACAGGCTCTGATGGAGAGCCAGACGGGCTGTGGTGCTGGGGGGCCCCGTGTTCTGTGCTGGGGAGCCCGGTGAGCTGGGCTGGAGAGCCCGGTGTGCTGGGCTGTGGTGCTGGGGAGCCGTGTGGACAGGCTCTGCTGGGGAGCGGTGTGAAAAGGCTATGATGGAGAGTCAGGCGGGCTGTGGTGCTGGGGGCCCCCGTGTGCTGGGCTGTGGTGCTGGGGAGCCCGGTGTGCTGGACTGTGGTGATTGGGAGCCGTGTAGACAGGCTCTGCTGCGGAGCGGTGTGAACAGGCTCTGATGGAGAGCCAGGCGGGCTGTTGTGCTGGGGGGCCCTGTGTTCTTTGCTGGGGACCCTGGTGAGCTGGGCTGGGGAGCCCGGTGTGCTGGGCTGTGGTGCTGGGGAGCCGTGTGGACAGGCTCTGTCGGGGAGCGGTGTGAAAAGGCTCTGATGGAGAGCCAGCCGGGCTGTGGTGCTGGGGGCCCCCGTGTGCTGTGCTCGGGAGCCCAGTGATCTGGGCTTCGGAGCCCAGTGTGCTGGGCTGTGGTGCTGGGAAGCCGTGTGGACTGGCTCTCAAGGGGAGAGGGTTTAACTGGCTCTGTTGGAGAGTCAGGCGGGCTGTGGTGCTGGGGGCCACCGTGTGCTGTGCTGGGGAGCCCGGTGTGCTGGGCTGTTCTGCTGGGTAGCCGTGTGGACATGTTCTGCTGCGGAGCGCTGTGAAATGGCTCTGATGGAGAGCCAGGCAGGCTGTGTTTCTGGGGGGCCCCGTGTGCTGTGCTGGTGAGCCCGGTGAGCATGGCCGGGGAGACCGGTGTGCTGGGCCGTGCTGCTGGGGAGCAGCGTGGACAGGCTCTGCTGGGTAGTGGTTTCAACAGGATCTGATGGAGAGCAAGGCGGACTGTGGTGCTGGGGGGCCCCGTGTGCCGTGATCGGGAGCCGGGTGAGCTTGGCTGGGGAGCCTGGTGTGCTGGGCTGTGCTGCTGGGGAACCGTGTAGACAGGCTCTGCTGGGGAGCGGTGTGAAGAGGCTCTGATGGAGAGCCAGGCGGGCTGTGGTGCTGGGAAGCCCCGTGTGCTGTGCTGGGGGGCCACGTGTGCTGTGCTGGGGAGCCCAGTGTGCTGGGCTTTGGTGCTGGGGAGCCGTGTGTACAGGCTCTGCTGGGGAGCGGAGTGAACAGGCTCTGATGGAGATCCATGCGGGCTGTGGTGCTGGGAAGACCCGTGTGCTGTGCTGGGGGGCCGGTTGAGCTGGGCTGGGGAGCCCGGTGTGGTGGGCTGTGGTGCTGGGCAGCCGTGTGGACAGGCTCTGCTGGGGAAAGGGTTGAACAGGCTCTGATGGAGAGCTAGGCGGGCTGTGATGGTGGGGGCCCCCGTGTGCTGTGCTGGGGGGCCCGGTGAGGTGCGCTGGGGAGCCCAGTGAGCAGTGCTGTGGGCCCCCGTGTTCTGTGCTCGGGAGCCGGGTGAGCAGGGCTGGGGAGCCCTGTGTGCTGGGCTGTGGTGCTTGGGAGCCGTGAGGACAGGCTCTGCTGGGGAGTGGTTTGAACCGGCTCTGCTGAGGAGAGTTTTGTACAGGCTCTGATGGAGAGACAGGCGGGCTGTTGTGCTGGGGGCCCTCGTGTGCTGTGCTGGGGAGCCCGGTGAGCTGGGCCGGGGAGCCCGGTGTGCTGGGCTGTGGTGCTGGGGAACCGTGAAGACAGGCTCTGCTAGGGAGCGGTGTGAACAGACTGTGATGGAGAGCCAGGCGGGCTGTGCTGCGGTGTGCTTGGCTGTGCTGCTGGGGAGCCGTGTAGAAAGGGCTCTGCTGGGGAGAGGTGTGAACAGGCTGTGATGGAGAGCCAGGCGGGCTGTGGCTCTGGGGGGCCCCGTGTGCTGTGCTGGGGAGCCCATTGAGCTGGGCTGGGGAGCCCGGTATGCTGGGCTGTGCTGCTGGGGAGAGGTGTGGACAGGCATTGCTGGGGAGTGGTTTGAAAAGGAGCTGCTGGACAGCCAGGCGGGCTGTGGTGCTGGGGGGCCCCGTGTGCCGTGCTCGGGAGCCCGGTGAGCTGGGCTGGGGAGCCCGGTGTGCTGGGCTGTGGTGCTTTGGAGCGGAGTAAAATGGCTCTGATGGAGAGCCAGGCGGGCTGTGGTGCTGGGGGGCCCCGTGTGCTCTTCTGGGGAGCCCGTTGAGCTGGGCTTCGGAGCCTGGTGTGTTGGGCTGTGGTGCTGGGGAGCCGTGTGGACAGGCTCTGCTGGGGAGTGTTTTGAAAAGGGTCTGCTGGATTGCCAGGCGGGCTGTGGTGCTGCGCGCCCCCGTGTGCTGTGCTGGGGAGCCCGGTGTGCTGGGCTGTGGTGCTGGGGAGCCAAGTGGACAGGCTCTGCTGGGGAGCGGTTTGAAAAGGCTCTGCTGGAGAGCAAGGCGCGCTGTTTTGCTGAGGGCCCCCGTGTGCTGTACTGGGGAGCCTGGTGAGCTGGGCTGGGGAACTCAGTGTGCTGGGCTGTGGTGCTGGATTGCCGTGTGGACAGGCTCTGCTGGGGAGTGTTTTGAAGAGGCTCTGATGGAGAGACAGGCGGGCTGTGGTGCTGGGGGGCCCCGTGTGCTGTGCTGGGGAGCCCGGTGTGCTGGGCTGTGGTGGTGGGGAGCCGTGTGGACCTACTCTTATTGGGAGCGGTGTGAACAGGCTCTGATGGAGAGCCAGGCGGGCTGTGATTCTGTGGGGCCCCGTGTGCCTTGGTGGGGAGCACGTTGAGCTGGGATGGGGAGCCCGGTGTGCTGGGCTGTGGTGCTGGGGAGCCGTGTAGACAGGCTCTGCTGGGGAGCCATTCGGGCTGTGGTGCTGGGGGGCCCCGTGTGCTGTGCTGGGGAGCCCGTTGAGCTGGGCCGGGGAGCCCGGTGTGCTGGGCTGTGGTGCTGGGGAACCGTGAAGACAGGCTCTGCTGGGGAGCGGTGTGAACAGGCTCTGATGCAGAGAAAGGCGGGCTGTGGTGCTGGGGGGCCCCGTGTGCTGTGCTGGGTAGCCCGGTGTGTTGGGCTGTCGTGCTGGGGAGCCGTGTGGACAGGCTGTGCTGGGGAGTGGTTTGAACAGGCGTTGCTGGAGAACTAGGCGGACTGTGGTGCTGGGGGCCCACGTGTGCTGTGCTGGGGGCCCCCGTGTGCTGTGCTGGGGAGCCCGGAGTCCTGGGCTGTGTTGCTGGGGAGCCGTGTGAACAGGCTCTGCTGGGGAGCGGTGTGAAGAGGCTCTGATGGAGAGCCAGGCGGGCTGTGGTGCTGGGAAGCCCCGTGTGCTGTGCTGGGGGGCCACGTGTGCTGTGCTGGGGAGCCCAGTGTGCTGGGCTGTGGTGCTGGGGAGCCGTGTGTACAGGCTCTGCTGGGGAGCGGAGTGAACAGGCTCTGATGGAGAGCCATGCGGGCTGTGGTGCTGGGAAGACCCGTGTGCTGTGCTGGGGGGCCGGTTGAGCTGGGCTGGGGAGCCCGGTGTGGTGGGCTGTGGTGCTGGGCAGCCGTGTGGACAGGCATTGCTGGGGAGAGGGTTGAACAGGCTCTGATGGAGAGCTAGGCGGGCTGTGATGGTGGGGGCCCCCGTGTGCTGTGCTGTGGGGCCCGGTGAGGTGCGCTGGGGAGCCCAGTGAGCAGTGCTGTGGGCCCCCGTGTTCTTTGCTCGGGAGCCGGTTGAGCAGGGCTGGGGAGCCCTGTGTGCTGGGCTGTGGTGCTTGGGAGCCGTGAGGACAGGCTCTGCTGGGGAGTGGTTTGAACCGGCTCTGCTGAGGAGAGTTTTGTACAGGCTCTGATGGAGAGCCAGGCGGGCTGTTGTGCTGGGGGCCCTCGTGTGCTGTGCTGGGGAGCCCGGTGAGCTGGGCCGGGGAGCCCGGTGTGCTGGGCTGTGGTGCTGGGGAACCGTGAAGACAGGCTCTGCTAGGGAGCGGTGTGAACAGACTGTGATGGAGAGCCAGGCGGGCTGTGCTGCGGTGTGCTTGGCTGTGCTGCTGGGGAGCCGTGTAGACAGGCTCTGCTGGGGAGAGGTGTGAACAGGCTGTGATGGAGAGCCAGGCGGGCTGTGGCTCTGGGGGGCCCCGTGTGCTGTGCTGGGGAGCCCATTGAGCTGGGCTGGGGAGCCCGGTATGCTGGGCTTTGCTGCTGGGGAGAGGTGTGGACAGGCATTGCTGGGGAGTGGTTTGAAAAGGAGCTGCTGGACAGCCAGGCGGGCTGTGGTGCTGGGGGGCCCCGTGTGCCGTGCTCGGGAGCCCGGTGAGCTGGGCTGGGGAGCCCGGTGTGCTGGGCTGTGGTGCTGGGGAGCGGAGTAAAATGGCTCTGATGGAGAGCCAGGCGGGCTGTGGTGCTGGGGGGCCCCGTGTGCTCTGTTGGGGAGCCCGTTGAGCTGGGCTTCAGAGCCTGGTGTGTTGGGCTGTGGTGCTGGGGAGCCGTGTGGACAGGCTCTGCTGGGGAGTGTTTTGAAAAGGGTCTGCTGGATTGCCAGGCGGGCTGTGGTGCTGCGCGCCCCCGTGTGCTGTGCTGGGGAGCCCGGTGTGCTGGGCTGTGGTGCTGGGGAGCCAAGTGGACAGGCTCTGCTGGGGAGCGGTTTGAAAAGGCTCTGCTGGAGAGCAAGGCGTGCTGTTTTGCTGAGGGCCCCCGTGTGCTGTACTGGGGAGCCTGGTGAGCTGGGCTGGGGAACTCGGTGTGCTGGGCTGTGGTGCTGGGGAGCCGTGTAGACAGGCTCTGCTGGGGAGCCATTCGGGCTGTGGTGCTGGGGGGCCCCGTGTGCTGTGCTGGGGAGCCCGTTGAGCTGGGCCGGGGAGCCCGGTGTGCTGGGCTGTGGTGCTGGGGAACCGTGAAGACAGGCTCTGCTGGGGAGCGGTGAGAACAGGCTCTGATGCAGAGCCAGGCGGGCTGTGGTGCTGGGGGGCCCCGTGTGCTGTGCTGGGGAGCCCGGTGTGTTGGGCTGTCGTGCTGGGGAGCCGTGTGGACAGGCTGTGCTGGGGAGTGGTTTGAACAGGCGTTGCTGGAGAACTAGGCGGACTGTGGTGCTGGGGGCCCACGTGTGCTGTGCTGGGGGCCCCCGTGTGCTGTGCTGGGGAGCCCGGAGTCCTGGGCTGTGTTGCTGGGGAGCCGTGTGAACAGGCTCTGCTGGGGAGAGATTTGAACAGGCTCTGCTGGAGAGCAGGGCGGGCTGTGTTGCTGGGGGCCCCCGTGTGCTGTGCTGGGGAGCCCGGTGAGCTGGGCTGGTTTGCCCACGTGTGCTGGACTGTGGTGCTGGGGGGCCCCGTGTGCTGTGCTGCGGAGCGCGGTGAGATCGGCTAAGGAGCCCGGTGTGCTGGGCTGTGCTGCTGCGGAGCCGTGTGGACAGGCTCTGCTGGGGAGCGATGTGAAGAGGCTCTGCTGGATAGCCAGGCGGGCTGTGGTGCCGGGGGCCCTCGTGTGCTGTGCTGGGGAGCCCGGTGAGCTTGGCTGGGGAGCCCGGTGTGCTGGGCTGTGGTGCTGGGGAGCCGTGGAGACAGGCTCTGCTGGGGAGCGGAGTGAAGAGGCTCTGCTGGGGAGCGGTGTGAACAGGGTCTGATGGAGAGCCAGGTGGGCTGTGGTGCTGAGGGGCCCCGTGTGCTGTGCTGGGGAGCCCAGTGAGCTGGGCTGTGGTGCTGGGGAGCCGTGTAGACAGGCTCTGCTGGGGAGCGGAGTGAACAGGCTCTGCTGGGGAGCGGTGTGAACAGTCTCTGATGGAGAGCCAGGCGGGCTATGGTGCTGGAGGCCCCCGTGTGCTGTGCTGGGGAGCCCGGTTAGCTGGGCTGGGGAGACCGGTGTGCAGGGCCGTGCTGCTGGGGAGCCGTATGGACAGTCTCTGTGGGGAGAGGTTTGAACATGCTCTGATGGAGAGCCAGGCGAGCTGTGGTGCTGGGGGACCCGGTGTGCTGTGCTGGGGAGCCCGGTGAGCTGGGCTGGGCAGCCCGGTGTGCTGGGCTGTGTTGCTGGGGACCCGTGTAGACAGGCTCTGCTGGGTCGCGGTGTGAACAGGCTCTGATGGAAAGCCAGGCGGGCTGTGGTGTTGGGGGCCCCCGTGTGATTTGCTGGGGAGCCCGGTGAGCTGGGCTGGCAGCCCGGTGTGCTGGGCTGTGCTGTTGGGGAGCCGTGTGGACAGGCTCTGCTGGGGAGCGGTGTGAAATGGCTCTGATGGAGAGCCAGGCGGGCTGTGGTTCTGGGGGGCCCCGTGTGCTGTGCTGGGGAGCCCGTTGAGCTGGTCTTCAGAGCCCGGTGTGTTGGGCTGTGGTGCTGGGGAGCCGTGTGGACAGGCTCTGCTGGGGAGTGGTTTGAACCGGCTCTGCTGAGGAGAGTTTTGTACAGGCTCTGATGGAGAGCCAGGCGGGCTGTGGTGCTGGGGGCCCTCGTGTGCTCTGCTGCGGAGCCCGGTGAGCAGGGCTGGGGAGCCCGGTGTGCTGGGCTTTGGTGCTGGGGAGCCGTGTGGAAAGGCTCTGCTGAGGAGCGGTGTGAAGAGGCTCTGATGGAGAGCCAGGCTGGCTGTGGTGCTGGGGGCCCCCGTGTGCTGTGCTGGGGAGCCCGGTGAGCTGGGCTTGGGATCCCGGTGTCCTGGGCTGTGTTGCTGGGGAGCCGTGTAGACAGGCTCAGCTGGGGAGCGGTGTGAACAGGCTCTGATGGAGAATCAGGCGGGCTGTGGTGCTCGGTTGTCCCGTGTGCTGTGCTGGGGAGCCCGTTGAGCTGTGCTGGGGAGCCCGGTGTGCTGGGCTGTGGTGCTGGGGAGCCGTGTGGATAGGCTCGGCTGGGGAGCGGTTTGAACAGGCTCTGATGTAGAGCAAGGAGGGCTGTTGTGCTGGGGGCCCCCGTGTGCTTTGCTGGGGAGCCCGGTGTGCTGGGCTGTGTTGCTGGGGAGCCGTGTAGACAGGCTCTGCTGGGGAGCGGTGTGAACAGGCTCTGATGGAAATCCAGGTGTGCTGTGGTTTTGGGGGCCCCCGTGTGCTGTGGTGGGGAGCCCGGTGAGCTGGGCTGTGGAGTCCGGTGTGCTGGGCTGTGCTGCTGCGGAGCCGTGTGGACATGCTCTTCTAGGGAGCCGTGTGGACAGGCTCTGTTGGGGAGTGATTTGAACAGGCTCTGCTGGAGAGCCCGGCGGGCTGTGGTGTTGGGGGCCCCAGTGTGCTGTGCTGGGGAGCCCGGTGAGCTGGGCTTGGGAGCCCGGTGTCCTAGACTGTTCTGCTGGGGAGCCGTGTAGACAGGTTCTGCTGGGGAGCGGTGTGAACAGGCTCTGATGGAAAGCCAGGCGGGCTGTGGTGTTGGGGGCCCCCGTGTGCTGTACTGGGGAGCCCGGTGAGGTGGGCTGTGGTGCTGGGGAGCCGTGTAGACAGGCTCTGCTGCGGAGCGGTGTTTACAGGCTCTGCTGGGGAGCCAGGCGAGCTGTGGTGCTGGGGGGCCCCGTGTGCTGTGCTGGGGAGCCCGGTGAGCTGGGCTGGGGAGCCCGGTGTGCTGGGCTGTGGTGCTGGGGAGCCGTGTAGACAGGCTCTTCTGGGGAGCGGAGTGAACAGGCTCTGCTGGGGAGCAGTGTGAACAGTCTCTGATGGAGAGCCAGGCGAGCTGTGGTGCTGGGGGCCCCCGTGTGCTGTGCTAGGGAGCCCGGTTGACTGGGTTGGGGAGCCCAGTGTGCAGGGCTGTGCTGCTGGGGAGGCGTGTGGACAGGCTGTGCTGGGGAGTGGTTTGAACAGGCTCTGATGGAGAGCCAGGCGAGCTGTGGTGCTGGGGGCCCCCGTGTGCTGTGCTGGCAAGCCCGGTGTCCTAGGGTGTGCTTCTGGGGAGCCGTGTGGACCGGCTCTGCTGAGGAGCGGTGTGAACAGCCTCTGATGGAAAGCCAGGTGGGCTGTGGTGCTGGGGGGCCCCGTGTGCTGTGCTGCGGAGCCCGGTGAGATCGGCGGGGGAGGCCAGTGTGCTGGGCTGTGCTGCTGGGGAGCCGTGTTGACCGGCTCTGCTTGGGAGTGGTTTGAACAGGCTCTGCTGGAGAGCCAGGCGGGCCGTGGATTCTGGGGGCCCCCGTGTGCTTTGTTGGGGAACCCGGTGTGCTGTTCTGTGCTGCTGGGGAGCGGTGTGAACAGGCTCTGATGGAGAGCCATTCGGGCTGTGGTGCTCGGGGCCCCCGTGTGCTAGTCTGGGGAGCCCGGTGAGATGGGCTGGGGAGCCCGGTGTGCTGGGCTGTGGTGCTGGGGAACCGTGTAGACAGGCTCTGCTGGGGAGCGGTGTGAACAGGCTCTGATGGAGAGCCAGGCTTGCTGTGGTGCTGGGTTGCCCCGTGTGCTGTGCTGGGGAGCCCGTTGAGCTGGGCTGGGGAGCCCGGTTTGCTGGGCTGTTCTGCTGGCGAGCCGTGTGGACAGGCTCTTCTGGGGAGCGGTGTGGACAGGCTCTGCTGGACAGCCAGGCGGGCTGTGGTGCTGGGGCACCCGTGTGCTGTGCTGGGGAGCCCGTTGAGCTGGGCTGGGGAGCCCGGTGTGCTGGGCTGTGGTGCTGGGGTGCTGTGTGTACAGGCTCTGCTGGGGAGAGGGTTGAACATGCTCTGCTGGATAGCCAGGCGGGCTGTGGTGCTGGGGGCCCCCGTGTGCTGTACTGGGGAGCCCGTTGAGGTGGGTTGGGGAGCCAGGTGTACTGATCTGTGGTGCTGGGGAGCCGAGTGGACAGGCTCTGTTGGGGAGTGGTTTGAACAGGCTCTGCTGGAGAGCTCGGCGGGCTGTGGTGCTGGGGGCCGCCGTGTGCTGTGCAGGGGGCCCCCGTGTGCTGTGCTGGGGGCCCCCGTGTGCTGTGCTGGGGAGCCCGGTGTGCTGGGCAGTGCTGCTGGGGAGCCCTGTGGACAGGCTCTGCTGGTGAGCGGTGTTAACAGGCTCTGCTGGAGAGCCAGGCGGCCTATGGTTCTGGGGGCCCCCGTGTCCAGTGCTGAGGAGACCGGTTAACTGGGCTGGGGAGCCCAGTGTGCTGGGCTGTGGTGCTGGGGAGCCGTGTGGACAGGCTCTGCTGGAGATCCAGGTGGGCTGTGGTGCTGGGGGCCACCGTGTGCATTGCTGGGTAGCCCGGTGTGCTGGGCTGTGCTGCTGGAGAGCCGTGTGGACAGGCTCTGTTCGAGAGCCAGGCGGGCTGTGGTGCAGGGGGGCCCCGTGTTGTTTGCTGGGGGCCCCCGTGTGCTGTGCTGCTGAGACCGGTGAGCTGGGCTGGGGAGCCCGGTGCGCTGGGCTGTGGTGCTGGGGAGCCGTGTGGACAGGCTCTGCTGGGGAGCGGTTTCAGCAGGCCCTGCTGGAGAGCCAGGCGGGCTGTGGTGCAGGGGGGCCCCGTGTTGTTTGCTGGGGGCCCCCGTGTGCTGTACTGGGGAGCCCGGTGTGCTGGGCTGTGCTGCTGGTGAGCCGTGTGGACAGGCTCTGCTGCAGAGCCTGGCGGGCTGTGGTGCTGGGGGCCCCCGTGTGTTGTGCTGTAGAGCCTGTTGAGCTGGGCTGGGGAGCCTCGTGTTCTGGGCAGTGCTGCTGGGGAGCCGTGCATACTGGCTCTGCTGGGGAGCTGTGTGAACCGGCTCTGCCGGAGAGGAAGGCAGGCTGTTGTACTGGGGGCCCCCGTATGCTGTGCTGGGGAGCCCGGTTAGCTGGGCTGGGGAGCCCGGTGTGCAGGGCTGCGCTGCTGGGGAGCAGTACGGACAGTCTCTGTTGGGGAAAGGTTTGAACAGGCTCTGATGGAGAACCAGGCGGGCTGTGGTGTTGGGGGCCCCGGTTTGCTTTGCTGGGGAGCCCGGTGAGCTTGGCTGGGCAGCCCGGTGTGCTGGGCTGTGCTGCTGGGGAGGCGTGTGGACAGGCTGTGCTGGGGAGTGGTTTGAACAGGTTCTGCTGGAGAGCCAGGCGGGCTGTGGTGCTGGGGGCCCCCGTGTGCTGCTGGGGAGCCGTGTGGACAGGCTCTGCTGAGGAGTGTTTTGAAAAGGCTCTGCTGGAGAGCCAGGCGGGCTGTGGTGCTGGGGGGTCCCTGTGTTTTTTGCTGGGGAGCCGGGTGAGCTGGGCTTGGGAGGCCAGTGTGCTGGGCTGTGCTGCTGGGGAACCGTGTGGACAGGCTCTGCTGGGGAGAGGGTTGAACAGGCTCTGATGGAGAGCCAGGCGGGCTGTGGTTCAGGGGAGCCCGGTGAGCTGTGGTGGGGGCCCCCGTGTGCTGTGCTGGGGAGCCGGGTGAGCAGGGCTGGGGAGCCCGGCGTGCAAGGCTGTGCTGCTGGGGAGCCGTGTGTACAGGCTCTGCTGGGGAGTGGTTGGAACAGGCTCTGCTGGACAGCCAGGCGGGCTGTGGTGCTGAGGGGCCCCGTGTGCTGTGCTGGGGAGCCCGGTGAGCTGGGCTGGGGAGCCCGGTGTGCTGGGCTGTGCTGATGGGGAGCCGTGTGGACAGGCTCTGTTGGGGAGCGTTGTGAATAGGCTCTGCTGGAGAGCCAGGCGGGCTGTGGTGCTGGGGGGCCCCGTGTGCTGTGCTGGGGAGCCCGTTGAGCTGGGCTGGGGAGCCCGGTATGCTGGGCTGTGCTGCTGGGGAGCCGTGTGGACAGGCATTGCTGGGGAGTGGTTTGAAAAGGATCTGCTGGAAAGCCAGGCGGCCTGTGGTGCTTGGTGGCCCCGTGTGCCGTGCTCGGGAGCCCGGTGAGCTGGGCTGGGGAGCCCGGTGTGCAAGGCTGTTCTGCTGGAGAGCCTTGTGTACAGGCTCTGCTGGGGAGTGGTTTGAACAGGCTCTGCTGTAGAGCCAGGCGGGCTGTGGTGCTGAGGGGCCCCGTGTTCTGTGCTGGGGAGCCCGGTGAGCTGGGCTGGGAAGCCCGGTGTGCTGGGCTTTGCTGCTGGGGAGCCATGTTAACAGGCTATGCTGGGGAGCGTTGTGAAAAGGCTCTAATGGAGAGCAGGCGGGCTGTAGTGCATTGGGCCCCCGTGTGCTGTGCTGGGGAGCCCGGTGAGCTGGGCTGTGCTGCTGGGGAGCCGTGTGGACAGGCTCTGCTGGGGAGCGGTATAAACAGGCTGTGCCGGAGAGCCAGGCGGGCTGTGGTGCCGGGGAGCCCAGTGTGCTGTGCTGGGGAGCCCGGTGAGCTGGGCTGGGGAGCCCGGTGTGCTGGGCTGTGGTGCTGGGGAGCCGTGTAGACAGGCTCTGCTGGGGAGCGGTGTGAAGAGGCTCTGATGGAGAGCCAGGCTGGCTGTGGTGCTGGGGGCACCCGTGTGCTGTGCTGGGGAGCCCGGTGAGCTGGGCTTGGGATCCCGGTGTCCTGGGCTGTGTTGCTGGGGAGCCGTGTAGAAAGGCTCTGCTGGGGAGCGGTGTGAACAGGATCTGATGGAGAGCCAGGCTGGCTGTGGTGCTGGGGGCCCCCGTGTGCTTTGCTGGGGAGCACGGTGAGCTGGGCTGGGGAACCCGGTTTTTCTGGGCTGTGCTTCTGGGGAGCCCTGTGGACAGGCTCTGATGGGGATTGGTTCGAACAGGCTTTGCTGGAGAGCAAGGCGGGCTGTGGTAGTGGTAGGCCCCGTGTGCTGTCCTGGGGAGATCGGTGAGCTAGGCTGGGGAGTCCGGTGTGATGGGCTGTGGTGCTGGGGAGCCGTGTAGACAGGGTCTTCAGAGGAGCGGTGTGATCAGGCTCTGCTGGAGAGCAAGGCGCGCTGTGTTGCTGGGGGCCCCCGTGTGCTGTGCTGGGGAGCCCGGTGAGCAGGGCTGTGATGCTGGGGAGCCGTGTAGACAGGCTCTGCTGGGGAGCGGTTTGAACAGGCTCTGCTGGAGAGTCAGGCGGGCTGTGGTGCGGTGTGCTGGGCAGTGCTTCTGGGGACCCGTGGAGAAAAACTCTGCTGGGGAGCGGTTTGAACAGGCTCTGCTGGAGAGCCAGGCGGGCTGTGGTGCTGGGGGGCCCCGTGTGCTTTGCTGGGGGCCCCCGTGTGCTGTACTGGGGAGCCCGGTGTGCTGGGCTGTGCTGCTGGTGAGCCGAGTGGACAGGCTCTGCCTGAGAGCCTGGCGGGCTGTGGTGCTGGGGGCCCCCGTGTGATGTGCTGTGGAGGCCGCTGAGCTGGGCAGTACTGCTGGGGAGCCGTGCATACTGGCTCTTCTGGGGAGCTGTGTGAACAGGCTCTGCTGGAGAGCCAGCCAGGCTGTTGTGCTGGGGGCCCCCGTGTGCTGTGCTGGGGAGCCCGGTGAGCTGGGCTGGGGAGCCCGGTGTGGTGGGCTGTGCTGCTGGGGAGCCCTGTGGACAGGCTCTGCTGGGGAGTGGTTTGAACAGGCTCTGATGGAGAGCCAGGCGGGCTGTGGTGCTTGGGGACCCGTGTGCTGTGCTGGGGAACCCGGCGTGCTGGGCTTTGCTGCTGGGGAGCCGTGTGGACAAGCTCTGCTGGGGAGCGGTCTGAACAGGCTCTGATGGAGTGCCAGGCGGGCTGTCATGCTGAGGTCCCCGTGTGCTGTGCTGGGGAGCCCGGTGAGCTGGGCTGCGCAGCCCGGTGTGCTGGGCTGTGCTGCTGGGGAGCCGTGTAGACAAGCTCTGCTGGGGAGCGGTGTGAACAGGCTCTGATGGAGAGCCAGGCGGGCTGTGGTGCAGGGGAGCCCGGTGAGCTATGCTGGGGAGCCCGGTGTGATGGGCTGTTCTGCTGGGGAGCCGTGTGGACAGGATCTGCTGGGGAGCGGTGTGAACAGGCTCTGCAGTAGAGCCAGGCGGGCTGTGGTGCTGGGGGGCCCCGTGTGCTGTGCTGGGGAGACCTGTGAGATCGGCTTGGGAGCCCGGTGTGCTGGGCTGTGGTGCTGGGGAGCCCTGTGGACAGGGTCTGCTGGGGAGCGGAGTGAACAGGCTCTGCTGGAGAGCCAGGCGGCCTGTGGTTCTGGGGGCCCCCGTGTCCAGTGCTGGGGAGCCCGGTGTGCTGGGCTGTGCTGCTGGGGAGCCCGCTCCCCCAGGCTCTGCTGGGGAGCGGAGTGAACAGGCTCTGATTTAGAGCCAGGCGGGCTGTGGTGCTGGGAAGCCCCGTGTGCTGTGCTGGGGAGCCCGTTGAGCTGGGCTGGGGTGCCCGGTGTGCTGGGCTGTGGTGCTGGGGAGCCGTGTGGACAGGGAATGCTGGGGAGTGGTTTGAACAGGCTCTTCTGGGGAGCCAGGCGGGCTGTGGTGCTGGGGGGCCCCGTGTGCTTTGCTGGGGAGCCTGGTGTGCTGTTCTGTGCTGCTGGGGAGCCATGTGGACCGGCTCTGCTGGGGGGCCCCGTGTACTGTGCTGGGGATCCCGGTGTGCTTGGCTGTGGTGCTGGGGGGCCCCGTGTGCTGTGCTGCGCAGCCCGGTAAGATCGGCGGGGGAGGCCAGTGTGCTGAGCTGTTCTGCTGGGGAGCCGTGTTGACCGGCTCTGCTTGGGAGTGGTTTGAACAGGCTCTGCCGGAGAGCCAGGCGGGCCGTGTTGCTGGGGGCCCCCGTGTGCTGTGCTGGGGAACCCGGTGTGCTGTTCTGTGCTGCTGGGGAGCGGTGGGAACAGGCTCTGATGGAGAGCAAGGCGGGCTGTGCTGCGGTGTGCTGGGCTGTACTGCTGGGGAGCCGTGTAGAGAGGCTCTGCTGGGGAGCGGTGTGAACAGCCTCTGATGGAGAGCCAGGCGGGCTGTGGTGCTGGGGGCCCCCGTGTGCTCTGCTACGGAGCCCGGTGAGCAGGGCTGGGGAGCCCGGTGTGCTGGTCTGTGGTGCTGGGGAACCGTGTGGAAAGGCTGTGCTGTGGAGCGGTGTGAAGAGGCTCTGATGGATAGCCAGGCGGGCTGTGGTTCTGGGTTATCCCGTGTGCTGTGCTGGGGAGCCCGTTGAGCCTGGCTGGGGAGCCCGGTGCGCTGGGCTGTGGTGCTGGGGAGCCGTGTGGACAGGTTCTGCTGGGGAGAGGGTTGAACAGGCTCTGATGGAGAGCCAGGCGGGCTGTGGTGCTGGGGGCCACCGTGTGCTGTTCTGGGGGGCCCGGTGTGCTGGGCTGGGGAGCCCCGTGTGCTTGGCTGTTGTGCTGGGGAGCCCGGTGTGCTGGGCTGTGCTGCTGGGGAGCCGTGTGGACAGGCTATGCTGGGGAGCTGTGTGAAAAGGCTCTGATGGAGAGCAGGCGGGCTGTAGTGCTTTAGGCCCCCGTGTGCTGTGCTGGGGAGCCCGGTGAGCTGGGCTGGGGAGCCCGGTGTGCTGGGCTGTGCTGCTGGGGAGCCCTGTGAACAGGCTCTGCTGGGGAGTGGTTTGAACAGGCTCTGATGGAGAGCCAGGCGGGCTGTGGTGCTTGGGGACCCGTTTGCTGTGCTGGGGAACGCGGCGTGCTGGGCTGTGCTGCTGGGGAGCCGTGTGGACAAGCTCTGCTGGGGAGCGGTCTGAACAGGCTCTGATGGAGAGCCAGGCGGGCTGTCATGCTGAGGTCCCCGTGTGTTGTGCTGGGGAGCACGGTGAGCTGGGCTGGGGAGGCCAGTGTGCTGGGCTGTGCTGCTGCTGAGCCGTGTAGACAGGCTCTGCTGGGGGGAGGGTTGAAAAGGTTCTGATGGAGAGTCAGGCGGGCTGTGTTGCTGGGGGCCCCCGTGTGCTGTGCTGGGGAGCCCGGTGTGCTGGGCTGTGGTGCTGGGGGGCCCCGTGTGCTGTGCTGGGGAGCCGTGTGGACCGGCTCTGCTGAGGACCCGTGTGAACAGGCTCTGCTGGAGAGCCAGGCGGGCTGTGGTGTTGGCAGCCCCCGTGTGCTGTGCTGGGGAGCCCGGTGAGCTGGGCTGGGGAGCCCGGTGTTCTGGGCTGTGCTGCTGGTGAGGCTTGTGGACAGGCTGTGCTGGGGAGTGGTTTGAACAGGCTCTGCTGGAGAGCAACGCGGGCTGTGGTGCTGGGGGCCCCCGTGTGCTGTGCTGGGGGCCCCCGTGTGCTGTGCTTGGGAGGCCGGTGTGCTCGGCTGTGCTGCTGGGGAGCCGTGTTGACAGGCTCGGCTGGGGAGTGTTTTGAACAGTCTCTGCTGGAGAGCCAGGCGGGCTGTGTTGCTGGGGGCCCCCGTGTGCTGTGCTGGGGAGCCCGGTGTGCTGGGCTGTGGTGCTGGGGGGCCCCGTGTGCTGTGCTGCGGTTCCCGGTGAGATCGGCTATGGAGCCCGGTGTGCTGGGCTGTGCTGCTGGGGAGCCGTGTGGACACCATCTGCTGGGGAGCGGTTTGAACAGGCTCTGATGGAGAGCCAGGCGGGCTGTGCTGCGGTGTGCTGGGCTGTGCTGCTGGGGAGCCGTGTAGACAGGCTCTGCTGGGGAGCCATTCGGGCTGTGATGCTGGGGGCCCCCGTGTGCTGTGCTTGGGAGCCCTGTGAGCTGGGCTGGGGAGCCCCGTGTGCTGGGCTGTGGTGCTGGGTAGCCCGGTGTGCTGGACTGTGGTGATGGGGAGCCGTGTAGACAGGGTCTGATGTAGAGCCAGGCGGGCTGTGGTGCTGGGGGGCCCCGTGTGCTGTGCTGGGGAGCCCGTTGAGTTGGGCTGGGGAGCCCGGTGTGCTGGGCTGTGGTGCTGGGGAGCCGTGTGGACAGGCTCTTCTGGGGAGAGGGTTGAACAGGTTCTGATGGAGAGCCAGGCGGGCTGTGGTGCTGGGGGGACCCGTGTGCTGTGCTGGGGAGCCCGGTGTGCTGGGCTGTGGTGCTGGGGAGCCGTGTGGACAGGCTCGGCTGGGGAGAGATTTGAACAGGCTCTGATGGAGAGCCAGGCGGGCTGTGGTTAAGGGGAGCCCGGTGAGCCGTGGTGGGGGCCCCCGTGTGCTGTGCTGGGGAGCCGGGTGAGCAGGGCTGGGAAGCCCGGTTTGCTTGGCTGTGGTGCTGGGGAGCCATGTGGACAGGCTCTGCTGGGGGAGTTGTTTGAACAGGCTCTGCTCGAGAGCCAGGCGGGCTGTGGTGCTGGGGGGCCCCGTGTGCAGTGCTGGAGAGCCCGGTGAGCTGGGCTATGGTGCTGGGGATCCGTGTAGACAGGCCCTGCTGCGGAGCTTTGTGAACTGTCTCTGATGGAGAGCCAGGCGGGCTGTGATTCTGGGCGCCCCCGTGTTATGTGTGTAGTGTGCCCGGTGAGGTGGGCTTGGGAGCCCAGTGTTCTGGGCTGTGGTGCTGGTGAGCCGTGTGGACAGGCTCTGCCTGGGAGTGGTGTGAACAGGATTTGATGGAGAGCCAGGCGGGCTGTGGTGCTGGGGGGGACCGTGTGCTGTCCTGGGGAGCCCGTTGAGCTGGGCTGGGGAGCCCAGTGTGCTGGGCTGTGGTGCTGGGGAGCCGTGTGGACAGGCTCTGTTGGGGAGTGGTTTGAACAGGCTCTGCTGGAGAGCCAGGCAGGCTGTGGTGCTGGGGGGCCCCGTGTGTTGTGCTGGGGAGCCCGGTGAGCTGGGCTGGGGAGCCCGGTGTGCTGGGCTTTTGTGCTGGGGAGCCGTGTAGACAGGCTCTGCTGTGGAGGGGTGTGAACAGGACCTGATGGAGAGCCAGGCGGGCTGTGGTGCTGTGGGCCCCCGTGAGCTGTGCTCAGGAGCCCGGTGAGCTGGGCTGGGGATCCCTGTGTGCTTTGCTGTGGTGATGGCGAGCCGTGTAGACAGGCTGTGCTGTTGAACGGTGTGATCATGCTCTGATGGAGAGCCAGCCGGGCTGTGGTGCTGGGGGCCCCCGTGTGCTGTACTCGGGAGCCCAGTGAGCTGGGCTTCGGAGCCCAGTGTGCTGGGTTGTGGTGCTGGGAAGCCGTGTGGAAAGGCTCTGCTGGGGAGAGGGTTGAACAGGCTCTGATGGAGAGCCAGGCGGGCTGTTGTGCTGGGTAGCCCCGTGTGCTGTACTGGGGGGGAAAGTGTGCCGTGCTGGGGAGCCCGTTGAGTTGGGCTGGGGAGCCCGGTGTGCTGGGCTGTGGTGCTGGGGAGCCATGTGGACAGGCTCTGCTGGGGAGAGGGTTGAACAGGTTCTGATGGAGAGCCAGGCGTGCTGTGGTGCTGGGGGGCCCCGTGTGCTGTGCTGCGGAGCCCGGTGTGCTGGGCTGTCGTGCTTGGGAGCCGTGTGGACAGGCTCTGCTGCAGAGCGGTGTGAACAGGCTCTGCTGGAGAGCCAGGCGGGCTGTGGTGCTGGGGGGCCCGTGTGCCTTACTGGGGAGCCCGGTGAAATCGGCTGTGGAGGCCGGTGTGCTGGGCTCTGCTGCTGGGGAGCCCTGTGGAAAGGCTGTGCTGGGGAGCGGTGTGAACAAGCTCTGATTGAGAGCCAGGCAGGCTGTGGTGCTGGTGGGCCCCGTGTGCTGTGCTGGTGAGCCCGTTGAGCTGTGCTGGGGAGCCCGGTGTGCTAGGCTGCTGTGCTGGGGAGCCGTGTGGACAGGCTCTGGTGGGGATTGGTTTGAATAGGCTCTGCTGGAGAGCAAGGCGGGCTGTGGTCCTGGGGGCCCCCGTGTCCTATGCTGGGGAGCCCGGTGAGCTGGGGTGGGGAGCCCAGTGTGCTGGGCTATGGTGCTGGGGAGCCGTGTCGACAGGCTCTGCTGCGGAGCGTTGTGAACAGGCACTGATGGAGAGCCAGGAAGGCTGTGGTGCTGGTGGGCCCCGTGTGCTGTGCTGGTGACCCCGTTGAGCTGTGCTGGGGAGCCCGGTGTGCTAGGCTGCTGTGCTGGGTAGCCGTGTGGACAGGCTCTGGTGGGGATTGGTTTGAAAAGGCTCTGCTGGAGAGCCAGGCGGGCTGTGGTGCTGGGGGCCCCCGTGTGCTGTGCTTGGGAGCCCTGTGAGCTGGGCTGGGGAGCCCCGTGTGCTGGGCTGTGGTGCTGGGTAGCCCGGTGTGCTGGACTGTGGTGATGGGGAGCCGTGTAGACAGGGTCTGCTGGCGAGCCATTTGGGCAGTGGTGCTGGGGAGCCCGGTGTGCTGGGCTGTGGTGCTGGGGAGCCGTGTGGACAGGCTGTGCTGGGGAGTGGTTTGAGAAGGCTCTGATGGAGAGCCAGACGGGCTGTGCTGCGGTGTGCTGGGCTGTGCTGCTGGGGAGCCGTGTAGACAGGCTCTGCTGGGGAGCGGTGTGAACAGGCTCTGATGGAGAGCCAGGCGGGCTGTTGTGCTGGGGGGCCCCGTGTGCTGTGCTGGGGAGCCCGGTGTGCTGGGGAGCCGTGTGGACAGGCATTGCTGGGGAGCGGTGTGAACAGGCTCTGATGGAGAGCCAGGCGTCCTTTGGTGCTGGGGGCCCCCGTATGCTGTGCCGGGGTGCCCGGTGAGCTGGGCTGGGGAGCCCGGTGTGCTGCGCTGTGGTGTTGGGGAGCCGTGTGGACAGGCTCTGCTGGGGAGCGGTGTGAAGAGGCTCTGATGGAGAGCCAGGCGGGCTGTGGTGCTGGGGGGCCCCGTGTGCTGTGCTAGGGAGCCCGTTGGGCTGGGCTGGGGAGCCCGGTGATAGGGGCTGTTGTGCTTGGGAGCCGTGTAGACAGGCTCTGCTGAGGAGTTGTGTGAATAGGCTCTGCTGGAGAGCCAGTTGGGCTGTGGTGCTGGGGGCTCCCGTGTGCTCTGCTGGGGAGACCGGTGTCCTGGGCATTTCTGCTGTGGAGCCGTGTGGACAGTCTCTGATGGGGAGTGGTTTGATAAGGCTCTGATTGAGAGCCAGGCGGGCTGTGGGGCTGGGGGCCCCCGTGTGATTTCCCGGGGAGCCCGGTGAGCTGGGCTGGGGGGCCCGGTGTGCTGGGCTGTGGTGCTGGGGAGCCCTGTGGACAGGCTCTGTTGTTGAGCGGTGTGAACTGGCTCTGCTGGAGAGCCAGGCGGGCTGTGGTGCTGGGGGCCCGCGTGTGCTGCGCTGGGGAGCCCGTTGAGCTGGGCTGGGGAGCCCGGTGTGCTGGGCTGTGGTGCTGGGGAGCAGTGTGGACAGGCTCTGCTGGGGAGATGGTTGTACAGGCACTGATGGAGAGCCAGGCGAACTGTGGTGCTTGGGGGCCCCGTGTGCTGTGCTGGGCAGCCCTGTGAGCTTGGCTTGGGAGCCCGGTGTGCTGGGCTGCGGAGCCCGGTGTGCTGGGCTATGCTGCTGGGGAGCCGTGTGGACAGGCTCTGCTGGGGAGCGGTGTGAACAGGCTCTGATGGAGAGCCAGGCGGGCTGTGATGCTGGGCGCCCCCGTGTGATGTGTTGGGGGGACCGGTGAGGTGGGCTGGGGACCCCAATGTGCTGGGCTGTGGTGCTGGGGAGCCGTGTCGACAGGCTCTGCTGGGGAGCGGTGTGAACAGGCTCTGCTGGAGAGCCAGGCGGGCCGTGGTGCTGGGGGCTCCCGTGTGCTGTGCTGGGGAGCCCGGTGAGCTGGGCTCTGCTGCTGGGGAGCCATGTAGACAGGCTCTGCTGGGGAGCAGTGTGAACAGGCTCTGCTGGTGAGCCAGGTGGGCTGTGGTGCTTTGGAGCCGTGTGGACAGGCTCTGCTGGGGAGTGGTTTAAACAGTCTCTGCTGGAGAGCCAGGCGGGCTGTGGTGCTGTGGGGCCCGCGTGTGCTGTGCTGTGGAGCCCGGTGAGCTGGGCTGGGGAGCCCGGTGTGCTGGGCTGTGGTGCTGGGGAGCCGTGTAGACCGGCTCTGCTGCGGAGCGATGTGAACAGGCCCTGCTGGAGAGCCAGGCGGGCTGTGGTGCTGGGGAGCCGTGTGGACAGGCTCTGCTGGGGAGTGGTTTGAACAGTCTCTGCTGGAGAGCCAGGCGGGCTGTGGTGCTGTGGGGCCAGCGTGTGCTGTGCTGTGGAGCCCGGTGAGCTTGGCTGGCGAGCCCGGTGTGCTGGGCTGTGGTGCTGGCCAACCCTGTAGACAGGCTCTGCTGGGGGGCCACGTGTGCTGTGCTGGGGAGCCCGTTGAGCCTGGCTGGGGAGCCCGGTGTGCTGGGCTGTGCTGCTGGGGAGCCGTGTTGACAGGCTCTGCTGCAGAGCCTAGCGGGCTGTGGTGTAGGGGGGCCCCGTGTGGTTTGCTGGAGGCCCCCGTGTGCTGTGCTGGGGGCCCTCGTGTGCTCGGCTGTGGAGGCCAGTGTGCTGGTCTGTGCTGCTGGGGAACCGTGTGCTGTGCTGGGGAGCCCGGTGAGCTGGGCTGGAGAGGCCAGTGTGCTGGGCTGTGCTGCTGGGGAGCCGTGTGGACCGGCTCTGTTGGGGAGTGGTTTGAACAGGCTCTGATGGAGAGCCAGGCGGGCTGTGGTGCTGGGGGGCCCGGTGTGCTGTGCTGGGGAGCCCGGTGAGCTGGGCTGGGAAGCCCGGTGTGCTGGGCTGTGTTGCTGGGGAGCCGTGGGGACAGGCTCTTCTGGGGAGCGGTCTGGACAGGGTCTGCTGGACAGCCAGGCGGGCTGTGGTGCTGGGGTGCCCCGTGTGCTGTGCTGGGGAGTCCGTTGAGCTGGGCTGGGGAGCCTGGTGTGCTGGGCTGTTGTGCTGGGGAGCCGTGTGGACAGGCTCTGCTTGGGAGCGGTGTGAACATGCTCTGATGGAAAGCCAGGCCGGCTGTGGTGTTGGGGGCCCCCGTGTGCTGTACTCGGGAGTCCAGTGTGCTGGGCTGTGGTGCGGGGAAGCCGTATGGACAGGCTCTGCTGGGGAGCGGTGTGAACAGGCTCTGATGGAGAGCCAGGCGGGCTGTGGTGCTTGGGTCCCCCATGTGCTGTGCTGGGGAGCCTGTTGAGCTGGGATGGGGAGCCCGGTGTGCTGGGCTGTTCTGCTGGGGAGCCGTGGGGACAGGCTCTTCTGGGGAGCGGTCTGGACAGGGTCTGCTGGACAGCCAGGCGGGCTGTGGTGCTGGGGTGCCCCGTGTGCTGTGCTGGGGAGTCCGTTGAGCTGGGCTGGGGAGCCTGGTGTGCTGGGCTGTTGTGCTGGGGAGCCGTGTGGACAGGCTCTGCTGGAGAGCCAGGCGGGCTGTGGTGCTGGGGGCCCCCGTGTGCTGTGCTGGGGGGCCCTGTGTGCTGTGCTGGGGAGCCCGTTGAGCTGGGTTGGGGAGCTCGGTGTGTTGGGCTGTGGTGCTGGGGAGCCGTGTTGAAAGGCTCTGCGGGCGAGTGGTTTGAACAGGCTCTGCTGGGGGCCCACGTGCTATGTGCTGGGGGCCATGGTGAGCTGGGCTGGGGAGTACGGTGTGCTGGGCTGTGGTGCTGAGGAGCTGTGTGGACAGGCCCTTCTGGGGGGTAGTTTGAAAAGGCTCTGCTGGAGTGCCAGGCGGGCTGTGGTGCCGGGGGGCCCCGTGTTCTGTGCTGGGGACCCTGGTGAGCTGGGCTGGGGAGCCCGGTGTGCTGGGCTGTGCTTCTGGGGAGCCGTGTGGATAGGCTCTGCCGGGGAGCGGTGTGAAAAGGCTCTGATGTAGAGCCAGCCGGGCTGTGGTACTGGGGGCCCCCCGTGTGCTGTGCTCGGGAGCCCAGTGAGCTGGGCTTCGGACCCCAGTGTGCTTGGCTGTGGTTCTGGGAAGCCGTGTGGACAGGCTCTGATGGGGAGAGGGTTGAACAGGCTCTGATGGAGAGTCAGGCGGGCTGTGGTCCTGGGAAGTTGTGTGGACAGGCTCTGCTGGGGAGCGGTGTGAACAGGCACTGATGGTGGACCAGGCGCGCTGTGGTGCTGGGGGCCCCCGTATGCTGGGCTGGGGAGCCCGGTGTGCTGGGCTGTGCTGCTGGGGAGCCGTGTGGACAGGCTGTGCTTGGGAGTGGTTTGAACAGGCTCTGCTGGAGAAACAGGCGGGCTGTGGTTCTGGGGGCCCCCGTGTGCTGTGCTGGGGAACCCGGTGTGCTGGGCTGTGCTGCTAGTGAGCCGCGTGGACAGGCTCTGCTGGGGAGCGGTGTGAACAGGCTCTGCTGGAGAGCCAGGCGGTCTGTGCTGCGGTGTGCTGGGCTGTTCTGCTGTGGGGCCGTATAGACAGGCTCTGCAGGGGAGCGGTGTGAACAGGCTCTGATGGAGAGCCAGGCTGGCTGTTGTGCTGGGCGCCACCGTGTGCTGTGTTGGGGAGCCCGTTGAGCTTTGCTGTGGTGCTGGGGAGCCGTGTGGACAGACTCTGCTAGGGAGAGGTGTGAAATGGCCTGATGGAGAGCCAGGCGGGCTGTGGTTCTGGGGGGACCCGTGTGCTGTGCTGGGGAGCCCGTTGATCTGGGCTTCGGGGCCCGGTGTGTTGGGCTGTGGTGCTGGGGAGCCTTGTGGACAGGCTCTGTTGGGGAGTGGTTTGAACAGGGTCTGCTGGATTGCCAGGCGGGTTGTGGTACTGGGGGCCCCCGTGTGCTGTGCTGGGGAGCCCGGTGGGCTGGGCCGGGGAGCCCGGTGTGCTGGGCTGTGGTGATGGGGATCCGTGTTGACAGGCTCTGCTGGGGAGCGGTGTGAACAGGCTCTGATGGAGAGCCAGGCGGGCTGTGATGGTGGGGGCCCCCGTGTGCTGTGCTGGGGGGCCCGGTGAGGTGGGCTGGGGAGACCGGTGTGCTGGGCTCTGCTGCTGGGGAGCCGTATGGAAAGGCTCTGCTGGCGAGTGGTTTGAACAAGCTCTGCTGGAGAGCCAGGCGGGCTGTGGTGCTGGGGGGCCCCGTGTGCTGTGCAGGGGAGCCCGGTGTGCTGGGCTGTGCTGCTGGTGAGCCGCGTGGACAGGCTCTGCTGGGGAGCGGTGTGAACAGGCTCTGCTGGAGAGCCAGGCGGGCTGTGCTGCGGTGTGCTGGGCTGTGCTGCTGGCGAGCCGTGTAGACAGGCTCTGCAGGGGAGCGGTGTTAACAGGCTCTGATGGAGAGCCAGGCTGGCTGTGGTGCTGGGGGCCACCGTGTGCTGTGCTGGGGAGCCCGTTGAGCTGGGCTGGGGAGCCCGGTGTGCTGGGCTGTGCTGCTGGGAGCCGTGTGGACAGGCTCTGCTGGGGAGCGGTTTGAACAGGCTCTGCTGGAGAGCAAGGCGCGCTGTGTTGCTGGGGGCCCCCGTATGCTGTGCTGGGGAGCCCGGTGAGCTGGGCTGGGGAGCCCGGTGTGCTGGGCTGTGGTGCTGGGGAGCCGTGTGGACAGGCTCTGCTGGGGAGCGGTGTGAACAAGCCCTGATGGAGAGCCAGGCGGGCTGTGGTGTTGGGGGCCCCCGTGTTCTGTGCTGGGGAGCCCGGTGAGCTGGGCTGGGGAGCCCGGTGTGCTGGGCTGTTTTGCTGGGGAGCCGTGTGGACAGGCTCTGCTGGGCAGTGGTTTGAACAGGCTCTGCTGGAGAGCCAGGCGGGCTGTGGTGCTGGGGGCCCCCGTGTTCTGTGCTGGGGAGCCCGGTGTGCTGGGCTGTGGTGCTGGGGAGCCGTGTAGACAAGCTCTGCTGGGGAGCGGTGTGAACAGGCTCTGATGGAGAGCCAGGCGGGCTGTGGTGCTGGGAAGACCCGTGTGCTGTGCTGGGGAGCCTGTTGAGCTGGGCTGGGGAGCCCGGTGTGCTGGGCTGTGCTGATGGGGAGCCGTGTGGAAAGGCTCTGCTGGGGAGTGGTGTGAAAAGGCTCTGCTGGAGAGCCAGGCGGGCTGTGGTGCTGGGCCGCCCCGTGTGCTGTGCTGGGGAGCCCGTTGAGCTGGGCTGGGGAGCCAGGTATGCTGGGCTGTGCTGCTGGGGAGCCGTGTTGACAGGCGTTGCTGGGGAGTGGTTTGAAAAGGATCTGCTGGACAGCCAGGCGGGCTGTGGTGCTGGGTGGCCCCGTGTGCCGTGCTCGGGAGCCCGGTGAGCTGGGCTGGGGAGCCCGGTGTGCTGGGCTGTGGTGCTGGGGAGCGGTGTGAAATGGCTCTGATGGAGAGCAAGGCGGGCTGTGGTGCTGGGGGGCCCCTAGTGCTGTGCTGGGTAGCCCGTTGAGCTGGGCTTCGGAGACCGGTGTGCTGGGCTGTGCTGTTGGGGACCCGTGTGGACAGGCTATGCTGGGGAGCGGTGTGGAAAGGCTCTGATGGAGAGCCAGGCGGGCTGTCGTGCTGGGGGCCCCCGTGTGCTGTGCTGGGGAGCCCGGTGAGCTGGGCTGTGCTGCTGGGGAGCCGTGTGGACAGGCTCTGCTGGGGAGCGGTTTAAACAGGCTGTGCCGGAGAGCCAGGCGGGCTGTGGTGCTGGGGAGCCCAGTGTGCTGTGCTGGGGAGCCCAGTGTGCTGTGCTGGGGAGCCCAGTGTGCTGTGGTGGGGAGCCCGGTGTGCTGCGCTGTGGTACTGGGGAGCCGTGTAGACAGGCTATGCTGGGGAGCGGTGTGAACAAGCCCTGATGGAGAGCCAGGTGGGCTGTGGTGTTCGGGGCCTCCGTGTGCTGTGCTGGGGAGCCCGGTTAGCTGGGCTGGGGAGCCCGGTGTGCTGGGCTGTGCTGCTGGGGAGCCGTGCAGACAGGCTCTGCTGGGGAGCCGTGTGAACAGGCTCTGATGGAGAGCCAGGCGGGCTGTGGTGCTGGGGGCCCACGTGTGCTTTTCTGGGGTGCCCAGTTAGCTGGGCTGGGGAGCCCGGTGTTCTGGGCTGTGCTGCTGGGGAGCCGTGTGGACAGGCTCTGCTGGGGAGCGGTTTGCACAGGCTCGGCTGGAGAGCAAGGCGCGCTGTGGTGCTGGGGGCCCCCGTTGTCTGTGCTGGGGACCACGTTGAGCTGGGCTGGGGAGCCCGGTGAGCTGGGCTGGGGAGCCCGGTTTGCTGGGCTGTGGTGCTGGGGAGCCGAGTGGACAGGCTCTGTTGGGGAGTGGTCTGAACAGGCTCTGCTGGAGAGCCAGGCGGGCTGTGGTGCTGGGGGCCCAGGTGTGCTGTGCTGCGGAGCACGGTGAGCTGGGCTGGGATGCCCGGTGGGCTGGGCTTTGCTGCTAGGGAGCCGTGTAGAAAGGCTCTGCTGGGGAGCGGTGTGAACAGGCTCTGCTGGGGAGTGGTTTCAACAGACTCTGCTGGAGAGCCAGGCGGGCTGTGGTGCTGGGGGGCCCCGTGTGCCTTGCTGGGTAGCCCGGTGAGATCGGCTGGGGAGCCCGGTTTGCTGGGCTGTTCTGCTGGGGAGCCGTGTGGACAGGCTCTTCTGGGGAGCGGTGTGGACAGGCTCTGCTTGACAGCCAGGCGGGCTGTGGTGCTGGGAGCCCCCGTGTGCTGTGCTGGGGAGCCCGTTGAGCTGGGCTGGGGAGCCCGGTGTGCTGGGCTGTGGTGCTTGCGAACCGTGAAGACATGCTCTGCTGGGGAGCGGTGTGAACAGGCTCTGATGGAGAGCCAGGCGGGCTTTGGTTCTGGGGGCCCCCTTGTGCTGTGCTGTGGAGTCCTGTGAGATCGGCTTGGGAACCCGGTGTGCTGGGCTGTGGTGCTGGGGAGCCCTGTGGACAGGCTCTGGTGGGGAGCGGTGTGTACAAGCTCTGCTGGAGAGCCAGGCGGCCTGTGGTTCTGGGGGCCCCCGTGTCCAGTGCTGAGGAGACCGGTTAGCTGGGCTGGGGAGCCCAGTGTGCTGGGCTGTGGTGCTGGGGAGCCGTGTGGACAGGCTCTGCTGGAGATCCAGGCGGGCTGTCCTGCTGTGGAGCCATGTGGACAGTCTCTGCTGGGGAGCCTTGTCGACAGGCTCTGCTGGGGAGCGGAGTGAACAGGCTCTGATGGAGAGCCAGGTGGGCTTTGGTGCTGGGAAGCCCCGTGTGCTGTGCTGGGGAGCCCGGTGAGCTGGGCAGAGAAGCCCAGTGAGCTGGGCTGTCGTGCTGGGTAGCCGTGTAGACAGGCTCTGCTGGCGAGTGGTTTGAACAGGCTCTGCTGGAGAGTCAGGCGGGCTGTGGCGCTGGGGTGCCCCGTGTGCTGTGCTTGGGAGCCCGGTGTGCTGGGCTGTGGTGCTGGGGAGCCGTGTGGACAGGCTCTGCTGGGGAGAGGGTTGAACAGGCTCTGATGGAGAGCCAGGCGGGCTTTGGTTCAGGGGAGCCCGGTGAGCTGTGCTGGGGGCCCCCGTGTGCTGTTCTGGGGGCCCCCGTGTGCTGTGCTGGGGAGCCCGGTGTGCTGGGCTGTGCTGCTGGTGAGCAGTGTGAACAGGCTCTGATGGACAGGCAGGCGTTCTGTGTTGCTGGGGGCCCCCGTGTGCTGTGCTGGGGAGCCCGGTGTGCTGGGCTGTGCTGCTGAGGAGCCATGTGGACAGGCTCTGCTGGGGAGTGGTTTTAACGGGCTCTGATTGAGAGCCAGGCGGGCTGTGTTGCTCGGGGCCCCCGTGTGGTGTGCTGGGGATCCCGGTTTGCTGGGCTGTGGTGCTGGGGAGCCGTGTGGACAGGCTCTGCTGAGGAGAGTATTTTACAGGCTCTGATGGAGAGCCAGGCGGGCTGTTTTGCTGGGAATCCCCGTGTGCTGTGCTGGGGTGGCCCCTGTGCTGTGCTGGGGAGCCCCGTGTGCTGTGCTGGGGAGCCCGTTGAGCTGGGCTGGGGAGCCCGGTGTGCTGGGCTGTGGTGCTGGGGAGCCGTATGGAAAGGCTCTGCTGGGGGAGTGGTTTGACAGGCTCTGCTCGAGAGCCAGGCGGGCTGTGGTGTTGGGGGGCCCCGTGTGCAGTGCTGGAGAGCCCTTTGAGCTGGGCTGTGGTGCTGGGGAACCGTGTAGACAGGCTCTGCTGCGGAGCTGTGTGAGCAGGCTCTGATGGAGAGCCAGGCGGGCTGTGATGCTGGGCGCCCCCGTGTGATGTGTTGGGGGGCCCGGTGAGCTGGGCTGAGGAGCCCGGTGTGCAAGGCTGTGCTGCTGGGGAGCCATGTGTACAGGCTCTGCTGGGGAGTGGTTGGAACAGGCTCTGCTGGACAGCCAGGCGGGCTGTGGTGGTGAGGGGCCCCGTGTTCTGTGCTGGGGAGCCCTGTGAGCTGGGCTTGGGAGCCCGGTGTGCTGGGCTGTGCTGATGGGGAGCCGTGTGGACAGGCTCTGCTGGGGAGCCGTGTGAAAAGGCTCTGCTGGAGAGCCAGGCGGGCTGTGGTGCTGGGGGGCCCCGTGTGCTGTGCTGGGGAGCCCGTTGAGCTGGGCTGGTGTGCCCGGTATGCTGGGCTGTGCTGCTTGGGAGCCGTGTGGACAGGCATTGCTGGGGAGTGGTTTGAAAAGGATCTGCTGGACAGCCAGGCTGGCTGTGGTGCTGTGTGGCCCCGTGTGCCGTGCTCGGGAGCCCTGTGAGCTGGGCTAGGGAGCCCGGTGTGCTGGGCTGTGGTGCTGGGGAGCGGTGTGAAATGGCTCTGATGGAGAGCAAGGCGGGCTGTGGTGCTGGGGGGCCCCTAGTTCTGTGCTGGGGAGCCCGTTGAGCTGGGCTTCGGAGCCCGGTGTGCTGGGCTGTGCTGCTGGGGAGCCGTGTGGACAGGCTATGCTGGGGAGCGGTGTGAAAAGGCTCTGATGGAGAGCCAGGCGGGCTGTAGTGCTGGGGGCCCGTGTGCTGTGCTGGGGAGCCCGGTGAGCTGGGCTGTGCTGCTGGGGAGCCGTGTGGACAGGCTCTGCTGGGGAGCGGTTTAAACAGGCTGTGCCGGAGAGCCAGGCGGGCTGTGGTGCTGGGGAGCCCAGTGTGCTGTGCTGGGGAGCCCGGTGAGCTGGGCTGGGGAGCCCGGTGTGATGTGCTGTGGTGCTGGGGAGCCGTGTAGACAGGCTCTGCTGGGGAGCGGTGTGAACACGCCCTGATGGAGAGCCAGGTGGGCTGTGGTGTTCGGGGCCCCCGTGTGCTGTGCTGGGGAGCTCGGTGAGGTGGGCTCGGGAGCCCGGTGTACTTGGCTGTTGTGCTGGGGAGCCTCGTAGACAGGTTCTGCTGCGGAGCGGTGTGAACAGGCTCTGCTGGGGAGCGGTGTGAACAGGCTCTGATGGAGAGCCAGGCGGGCTGTGGTGTTGGGGGGTCCCGTGTGCTGTGCTGGGGAGCCCGTTGAGGTAGGCTGGGGAGCCCGGCGTTCTGGGCTGTGGTGCTGGGGAGTTGTGTGGATAGGCTCTGCAGGGGAGCGGTGTGAACAGGCTCTGCTTTAGAGCCAGGCGGGCTGTGGTGCTGGGGGCCCCCGTGAGCTGTGCTCAGGAGCCCGGTGTCCTGGGAAGGCGATCCCTGTGTTCTTGGCTGTGGTGATTCGGAGCTGTGTAGACAGGCTGTGCTGTTTGAGCGGTGTGAACAGGCTCTGCTGGGGAGCGGTGTGAAAAGGCTCTGATGGAGAGCCAGGCGGGCTGTGGTTCTGGGGGGCCCCATGTCCTGTGCTGGGGAGCCCGGTGAGCTTGGCTGGGGAGCCCGGTGTTCTGGGCTGTGGTGCTGGGGAGCCGTGTAGACAGGCAACGCTCGGAACGGTGTGAACAGGCTCTGATGGAGAGCGAGGCGGGCTGTGGTTCTGGGGGCCCCCGTGTGCATTGGTCGGGAGCCCGGTGAGCTGGGCTGCGGATCCCGGTGTGCTGGGCTGTGGTGCTGGGGAGCCGTGTAGTCAGGCTCTAATGGGGAGCGGTGTGAATAGTCTCTGATGGAGAGCCAGGCGGGCTGTGGTGCTGGGGGGCCCGGTGTGCTGTGCTTTGGAGCCCTGTGTGCTGGGCTGTGGTGCTGGGGAGCCGTGTGGACAGGCTCTGCTGGGGAGCTGTGTGAACAGGCTCTGCTGAGGAGAGGGTTGAACAGGCTCTGATGGAGAGCAAGGCGGGCTGTGGTAATGGGGGGCCCCGTGTGCTGTGCTGGGGAGCCCGGTGAGCTGGGCAGTGCTGCTGGTGAGCCGAGTGGACAGGCTCTGCTGGAGAGCCTGGCGGGCTGTGGTGCTGGGGGCCCCCGTGTGCTGTTCTCTGGAGCCCGCTGAGCTGGGCAGTGCTGCTGGGGAGCCGTGCATACTGGCTCTTCTGGGGAGCTGTGTGAACAGGCTCTGCTGGAGAGCCAGCCAGGCTGTGGTGCTGGGGGCCCCCGTGTGCTGTGCTGGGGAGCCCGGTGTGCTGGGCTGTGCTGCTGGGGAGCCCTGTGGACAGGCTCTGCTGGGGAGTGGTTTGAACAGGCTCTGCTGGAGAGCCAGGCGGGCTGTGGTGCTGGGGAGCCGTGTGGACAGGCTCTGCTGGGGAGGCCGAGGCAGGCTGTGGTACTGGGGGCCCCTGTGTGCTGTGCTGGGGAGCCCGGTCAGCTGGGCTGAGGAGCCCGGTGTGCTGGGCTGTGCTGCTGTGGAGCCGTGTGGACAGGCTCTGCTGGGTAATGGTTTCAACAGGATCTGCTGGAGAGCCAGGCAGACTGTGGTGCTGGGGGGCCCCGTGTGCCGTGATCGTGAGCCGGGTGAGCTGGGCTGGGGAGCCTGGTGTGGTGGGCTGTGGTGCTGGGGAGCCGTGTAGACAGGCTCAGCTGGGGAGCGGTGTGAACAGGCTCTGATGGAGAGCCAGGCGGGCTGTGGTGCTGGGGGCCCCCGTGTTCTGTGCTGGGGAGCCCGGTGAGCTGGGCTGGGGAGCCCGGTGTGCTGGGCTGTTTTGCTGGGGAGCCGTGTGGACAGGCTAAGCTGGGCAGTGGTTTGAACAGGCTCTGCTGGAGAGCCAGGCGGGCTGTGGTGCTGGGGGCCCCCGTGTTCTGTGCTGGGGAGCCCGGTGTGCTGGGCTGTGGTGCTGGGGAGCCGTGTAGACAAGCTCTGCTGGGGAGCGGTGTGAAAACGCTCTGATGGAGAGCCAGGCGGGCTGTGGTTCTGGGGGGCCCCGTGTGCTGTGCTGGGGAGCCCGGTGAGCTGGGCTGGGTGGCCGGTTGAGCTGGACTGGGGAGCCCGGTGTGGTGGGCTGTTGTGCTGGGGAGCCGTGGAGACAGGGTCTGCTGGCGAGCCATTTCAGCTGTGGTGCTGGGGGGCCCCGTGTGCTGTGCCGGGGGGCCCGGTGTTCTGTGTTGGGGAGCCCCGTGTGCTGGGCTGTGGTGCTGGGGAGCCGTGTGGACAGGCTCTGCTGGGGAACGGTGTGAAAAGGCTCTGATGGAGAGTCAGGCGGACTGTGGTGCTGGGGGCCCCCGTGTTCTGGGCTGTGGTGCTGGGGATTCCGGTGTGCTGGACTGTGGTGATTGGGAGCCGTGTAGACAGGGTCTGCTGGCGAGCTATTTGAGGTGTGGTGCTGGGGGGCCCCGTGTGCTGTGCTCGGGAGCCCAGTGAGCTGGGCTTCGCAGCCCAGTGTGCTGGGCTGTGGTGCTGGGAAGCCGTGTAGACAGGCTCTGATGGGGAGAGGGTTGAACAGGCTCTGATGGAGAGTCAGGAAGGCTGTGGTGCTGGTGGGCCCCGTGTGCTGTGCTGGTGAGCCCGTTGAGCTGTGCTGGGGAGACTGGTGTGCTGGGCTGTGGTGCTGGGGAGCCCAGTGTGCTGGACTGTGGTGATGGGGAGCCGTGTAGACAGGGTCTGCTGGCGATCCATTCGGGCTGTGGTGCTGGGGGGCCCCGTGTGCTGTGCCGGGGGGCCCGGTGTGCTGGGCTGGGGAGCCCCGTGTGCTGGGCTGTGGTGCTGGGGAGCCCGGTGTCCTGGACTGTGGTGATGGGGAGCCGTGCAGACAGGCTCTGCTGCGGAGCGGTGTGAACAGGCTCTGAAGGAGAGCCAGAAGGGCTGTGGTGCTGGGGGGCCCCGTGTGCTGTGCCGGGGGGCCCGGTGTGCTGGGCTGGAGAGCCCCGTGTGCTGGGCTGTGGTGCTGGGGAGCCCGGTGTCCTGGACTGTGGTGATAGGGAGCCGTGTGGACAGGCTCTGCTGGGGAGCGGTGTGAACAGGCTCTGCTGGGGAGCGGTGTGAACAGGCTCTGATGGAGAGCCAAGCGGGCTGTGGTGCTGGGGAGCCGTGTGGACAGGCTGTGCTGGGGAGAGGGTTGAGATGGCTCTGCAGGAGAGCCAGGCGGGCTGTGGTGCTGGGGGCCCCCCTGTGCTGTGCTGGGGTGCCCGGTGAGCTGGGCTGAGGAGCCCGGTGTGCTGGGCTGTGGTGCTGGGGAGCCGTGTGGACAGGCTCTGCTGGGGAGTGGTTTGAACATGCTCTGCTGGGGAGCGGAGTGAAAAGGCTCTGATGGAGAGCCAGGCGGGCTTTGGTGCTGGGAAGCCCCGTGTGCTGTGCTGGGGAGCCCGTTGAGTTGGGCTGGGGAGCCCGGTGTGGTGGGCTGTGGTGCTGGGGAGCCGTGTGGGAAGGCTCTGCTGGGGAGAGGGTTGAACAGGATCTGATGGAGAGCCAGGTGGGCTGTGGTGCTGGAGGGCCCCGTGTGCTGTGTTGGGGATCTCGTTGAGCTGGGCTGGGGAGCCCGGTGTGCTGGGCTGTGGTGCTGGAGAGCCGTGTGGACAGGCTCTGCTCGGGAGTGGTTTGAACAGGCTCTGCTCGAGAGCCAGGCGGGCTGTGTTGCTGGGGGGCCCCGTGTGCTGTGCTGGGGAGCCCGGTTTGCTGGGCAGAGGAGCCCGGTGAGCTGGGCTGTGGTGCTGGGTAGCCGTGTAGACAGGCTCTGCTGGCGAGTGGTTTGAACAGGCTCTGCTGGAGAGTCAGGCGGGCTATTGTGCTGGGGGGCATCGTGTGCTGTGTTGGGGAGCCCGGTGTGCTGGGCTTTGGTGCTGGGGAGCCGTGTGGACAGGCACTGCTGGGGAGAGGGTTGAACAGGCTCTGATGGAGAGCCAGGCGGGCTGTGGTTCAGGGGAGCCCGGTGAGATGTGCTGGGGGGCCCCGTGTGCTGTGCCGGGGGGCCCGGTGTTCTGGGCTGGGGAGCCCCGTGTGCTGGGCTGTGGTGCTGGGGAGCCCGGTGTCCTGGACTGTGGTGATTGGGAGCCGTGTGGACAGGCTCTGCTGGGGAGCGGTGTGAACAGGCTCTTCTGGGGAGCGGTGTGAACAGGCTCTGCTGGAGAGCAAGGCGGGCTGTGGTGCTGGGGAGTGGTTTGAGATGGCTCTGCAGGAGAGCCAGGCGGGCTGTGGTGGTGGGGGCCCCCGTGTGATGTCCCGGGGAGCCCGGTGTTCTGGGCTGTGCTGCTGGGGAGCCGTGTGGACAGGCTCTGCTTGGGAGCGCTGTGACCATGCTCTGATGAAGAGCCAGGCGGGCTGTGGTGCTGGGGGGCCCCGTGTGCTGTCCTGGGGAGACCGGTGAGCTGGGCTGGGGAGCCCGGTGTGCTGGGCTGTGGTGATGGGGAGCCGTGTAGACAGGCTCTGCTGGGGAGCGGTATGAACAGGATTTGATGGAGAGCCAGGCGGGCTATGGTTCTGGGGGGGCCCATGTGCTGTGCTGGGGAGCCCGGTGAGCTGGGCTGGGGAGCCCAGTGTGCTGGGCTGTTTTGCAGGGGAGCTGTGTAGACAGGCTCTGCTGTGGAGGGGTGTGAACAGGCTTTGTTGGAGAGCCAGGCGGGCTATGGTGCTGGGGGGCCCCGTGTGCTGTGCTGGGGGAGCCCTGTGAGCTGGGCTGGGGAGCCCAGTGTGCTGGGCTGTGGTGCTTGGGAGCCGTGTGGACTCGGTCTGCTGGGGAGTGGTTTGAACAGGCTCTGATGGAGAGCCAGGCGGGCTGTGGTGCTGGGGGGGACCGTGTGCTGTCCTGTGGAGCCCGTTGAGCTGGCTGGGGAGCCCAGTGTGCTGGGCTGTGGTGCTGGGGAGCCGTGTGGACAGGCTCTGTTGGGGAGTGGTTTGAACAGGCTCTGATGGAGAGCTAGGCGGGCTGTGGTGCTGGGGAGCCATGTGGACAGGGTCTGCTGGGGAGTGGTTTGAACAGGCTCTGCTGGAGAGCCAGGCAGGCTGTGGTGCTGGGGGGCCCCGTGTGCTGTGCTGGGGAGCCCGGTCAGCTGGGCTGGGGAGCCCGGTGTGCTGGGCTTTTGTGCTGGGGAGCCGTGTAGACAGGCTCTGCTGCGGAGGGGTGTGAACAGGCCCTGATGGAGAGCCTGGCGGGCTGTGGTGCTGGGGGCCCCCGTGAGCTGTGCTCAGGAGCCCGGTGAGCTGGGTTGGGGATCCCTGTGTGCTTTGCTGTGGTGATGGCGAGCCGTGTAGACAGGCTGTGCTCTTGAACGGTGTGAACAGGCTCTAATGGAGAGCCAGCCGGGCTGTGGTGCTGGGGGACCCCGTGTGCTGTACTCGGGAGCCCAGTGAGCTGGGCTTCGGAGCCCAGTGTGCTGGGCTGTGGTGTTGGGAAGTCGTGTGGACAGGCTCTGCTGGGGAGAGGGTTGAACAGGCTCTGATGGAGAGCCAGGCGGGCTGTTGAGCTGGGTAGCCCCGTGTGCTTTGCTGGGGGGCCCCGTGTGCTGTGCTGGGGAGCCCGATGAGTTGGGCTGGGGAGCCCGGTGTGCTGGGCTGTGGTGCTGGGGAGCCCGGTGTGCTGGGCTGGGGAGCCCGGTCTGCTGGGCTGTGGTGATGGGGAGCCGTGTGGACAGGCTCTGCTGGGGAGCGGTGTGAACAGGCTAAGCTGGAGAGCCAGGCGGCCTGTGGTGCTGGGGGGCCCCGTGTGCTGTGCTGGGGAGCCCGGTGAGCTGTGCTGGGGGCCCCCGTGTGCTGTGCTGGGGAGCCCAATGAGCTGGGCTGTGGTGCTGGGGAGCCGTGTAGACAGGCTCTGCTGGGGAGCGGAGTGAATAGGCTCTGCTGGGGAGCGGTGTGAAGAGTCTTTGATGGAGAGCCAGGCTGGCTGTGGTGCTGGGTTGTCCCGTGTGCTGTGCTGGGGAGCCCGTTGAGCTGGGCTGGGGACCCCGGTGTGCTGGGCTGTGGTGCTGGGGAGCCGTGTGGATAGGCTCGACTGGGGAGCGGTTTGTACAGGCTCTGATGTAGAGCAAGGAGGGCTGTTGTGCTGGGGGCCCCCGTGTGCTTTGCTGGGGAGCCCGGTGTGCTGTTCTGTGCTGCTGGGGAGCCGTGTGGACCGGCTCTGCTGGGGACCTGTGTGAACAGGCTCTGATGGAGAGCCAGGCGGGCTGTGGTGCTGGGGGCCCCAGTGTGCTGTGCTCAGGAGCCCGTTGAGCTTGGCTGGGAAGCCCGGTGTGCTGGGCTGTGCTGCTGGGAAGCCGTGTGGACAGGATCTGCTGGGGAGCGGTTTGAACAGGCTCTGATGGAGAGCCAAGCGGGCTGTGCTGCGGTGTGCTGGGCTGAGCTGCTGGGGAGCCGAGTAGACAGGCTCTGCTGGGGAGCGGTGTGATCAGGCTCTGATGAAGAGCCAGGCGGGCTGTGGTGCTGGGGGGCCCCGTGTGCTGTGCTGGGGAGCCCGGTGTGCTGGGCTGTGGTGCTGGGGAGCCGTGTGGACAGGCTCTTCTGGACAGCCAGGCGGGCTGTGGTGATGGGGTGCCCGGTGTGCTGTGCTGGGGAGCCCGTTAAGCTGGGCTGGGGAGCCCAGTGTGCTGGGCTGTTTTGCTGGGGAGCCGTGTGGACAGGCTCTGCTGGAGAGCCAGGCGGGCTGTGGTGATGGGGTGCCCGGTGTGCTGTGCTGGGGAGCCCGTTAAGCTGGGCTGGGGAGCCCGGTGTGCTGGGCTGTTTTGCTGGGGAGCCGTGTGGACAGGCTCTGCTGGAGAGCCAGGCGGGCTGTGGTGCTGGGGGGCTCCGTGTGCTGTGCTGGGGAGCCCGGTGATCTGGGCTGTGGTGCTGGGGAGCAGTGTAGACGGGCTCTGCTGGGGAGCGGTGTGAACAGGTTCTGATGGAGAGCCAGGCGGGCTGTGGTTCTGGGGGGCCCCTTGTGCTGTGCTGGGGGGCCCGGTGAGTTGCGCTGGGGAGCCCGGTGTGCTGGGCTGAGCTCCTGGGGTGCCGTGTGGTCAGGGTCTGATGGGAAGCGATGTGATAAAGCTCTGATGGAGAACCAGGCGGGCTGTGGTGCTGGGGGGCCCCGTGTGCTGTGATTGGAAGCCCGGTGAGCTGGGCTGCGGAGCCCGGTGTGCTGGGCTGAGCTGCTGGGGTGCCGTGTTGACAGGTTCTTCTGGGGAGCGGTGTGAAAAGGCTCTGATGGAGAGACAGGCGGGCTGTGTTGCTGGGGGGCCCCGTGTGCTGTGCTGGGCAGCCCGTTGAACTGGGCTGGGGAGCCCAGTATGCTCGGCTGTGCTGCTGGGGAGCCGTGTCTAAAGGCATTGGTGGGGAGTGGTTTGAAAAGGATCTGCTGGACAGCCAGGCGGGCTGTGGTGCTGGGGGGGCGCCGTGGGCCGTGCTCGGGAGCCCGGTGAGCTGGGCTGGGGAGCCCGGTGTGCAGGGCTGTGGTGCTGGGGCGCCGTGTGGACAGGCTCTGCTGAGGAGCGGTGTGGACAGGCTCTGATGGAGAGCCAGGCGGGCTGTGGTCCTGGGGGGCCCCTTGTTCTGTGCTGAGGAGCCCGTTGAGCTGGCCTGGGGAGCCCGGTGTGCTGGGCTGTGGTGCTGGGGAGCCGTGTGGACAGGCTCTGCTGGGGAGTGGTTTGAGCAGGCTCTGCCGGAGAGCCAGGCGGGCTGTGGTGCTGGGTGCCCCCGTGTGCTGTGCTGGGGAGCCCGGTGAGCTGGGCTGGAGAACCCGATGTGCTGGACTGTGGTGCTGGGGAGCCGTGTGGACAGGCTCTACTGGGGAGGGTTGTGAAAAGGTTCTGATGGAAAGCCAGGGGGGCTGTGGTGCTGGGGGGCCCCGTGTGCTGTGCTGGGGAGCCCGGTGAGCTGTGCTGCGTGCCCCCGTGTGCTGTGCTGGGGAGCCCGGTTAGCTGGGCCGAGGAGCCCGGTGTGCTGGGCTGTGGTGCTGGGGAGTAGTGTGGACAGGCTCTGCTGCGGACGGGTGTGAACAGGCTCTGATGGAGAGCAGGCGGGCTGTGGTGCTGGGGGCGCCCGTGTGCTGTGCTCAGGAGCCCGTTGAGCTTGGCTGGGAAGCCCGGTGTGCTGGGCTGTGGTGCTGGGGAGCAGTGTAGACAGGCTCTGCTGTGGAGTTGTTTGAACAGGCTCTGATGCAGAGCCAGGCAGGCTGTATTGCTGTGGGGCACCGTGTGCTTTGCTGGGGAGGCCGGTGTGCTGGGCTGTGGTGCTGGTGAGCCGTGCGGACAGGCTGTGCTGTGGAGCGGTGTGAACAGGCTTTGATGGAGAGCCAGGCGGGCTTTGGTGGTGGGGGGCACCGTGTTCTGTGCTGGGGAGCCCGGTGAGCTGGGCAGGGGAGCCCGGTGTGCTGGGCTGTGCTGCTGGGGAGGCGTGTGGACAGGCTCTGCATGGGAGTGGTTTGAACAGGCTCTGATGGAGAGCCAGGCGGGCTGTTGTGCTGGGGAGCCCCGTGTTCTGTGCTGGGGAACCGGGTGAGCTGGGCTGGGGAGCCCGGTGTGCTTGGCTGGGGAGCCCGGTGTGATGGGCTGTTCTGCTGGGGAGCCGTGTGGACAGGCTCTTCTGGGGAGCGGTGTGGACAGGCTCTGCTGGACAGCCAGGCGGGCTGTGGTGCTGGGGTGCCCCGTGTGTTGTGCTGGGGAGCCCGTTGAGCTGGGCTGGGGAGCCCGGTGTGCTGGGCTTTTGTGCTGGGGAGCGGTGTGGACAGGCTCTGCTGGAGAGCCAGGCGGGCCGTTGTGCTGGGGAGCCCCGTGTGCGCTGCTGGGGAGCCCGGTGAGCTGTGCTGGGGGCCCCCGTGTGCTGTACTGGGGAGCCCGGTGAGCAGGGCTGGGGAGCCCGGTGTGCTGGGCTGTGCTGCTGGGGAGCCGTGTGGACAGGCTTTGCTGCGGAGCGGTATGAAAATGCTCTGCTGGAGAGCCAGCCGGGCTGTGGTGCTGGGGGCCCCCGTGTGCTGGGCTGGGGAGCCCGGTGTGCTGGGCTGTGCTGCTGGGGAGCCATGTGGACAAGCTCTGCTGGGGAGTTGTTTCAACAGGCTCTGATTGAGAGCCAGGCGGGCTGTGGTGCTGGGGGCCCCCGTGTGCTGTGCTGGGGAGCCCGGTGTGCTGGGCTGTGGTGCTGGGGAGCCTTGTGGACAGGCTCTGCTGGGGAGCGGTTTCAACAGGCTCTGCTGGAGAGCAAGGCGCGCTGTGTTGCTGGGGGCCCCCGTGTGCTGTGCTGGGGTGCCCGGTGAGCTGGGCTGGGGAGACCGGTGTGCTGGGCTGTGCTGCTGGGGAGCCATGTGGACAGGCTCTGCTGGGGAGTGGTTTCAACAGGCTCTGCTGGAGAGCAAGGCGGGCTGTGTTGCTGGGGGCCCCCATGTGCTGTGCTGCGGATCCCGGTGTGCTGGGCTGTGGTGCTGGGGAGCCGTGTGGACAGGCTCTGCTGAGGAGAGTTTATTACAGGCTCTGATGGAGAGCCAGGCGGGCTGTTGTGCTGGGAGGCCCCGTGTGCTGTGCTGGGGGGGCCCGTGTGCTGTGCTGGGGGGCCCCGTGTGCTGTGCTGGGGAGCACGTTGAGCTGGGCTGGGGAGCCCGGTGTGCTGGGCTTTGGTGCTGGGGAGCCGTGTGGACAGGCTCTGCTGGGGGAGTGGTTTGAACAGGCTCTGCTGGGGGAGTGGTTTGAACAGGCTCTGCTCGAGAGCCAGGCGGGCTGTGGTGCTGGGGGGCCCCGTGTGCTGTGCTGGGGAGCCCGTTGAGCTGGGCTTCGGAGCCCGGTGTGTTGGGCTGTGGTGCTGGGGAGCCGTGTGGACAGGCTCTGCTGGGGAGTGGTTTGAAATGGGTCTGCTGGATTGCCAGGCGGGCTGTGGGGCTGGGGGCCCCCGTGTGCTGTGCTGGGGAGACCAGTGAGCTGGGCTGGGGAGCCCGGTGTGCTGGGCCGTGCTTCGGGGGAGCCGTGTGGACAGGCTATGCTGGGGAGCGGTGTGAAAAGGCTCTGATGGAGAGCCAGGCGGGCTGTAGTGCTGGGGGCCCCCGTGTGCTGCGCTGGGGAGCCCGGTGAGCTGGGCTGTGCTGCTGGGGAGCCGTGTGGACCGGCTCTGCTGGGGAGTGGTTTGAACAGGCTCTGCTGGAGAGCCAGGCGGGCTGTGGTGCTGGGCGCCCCCGTGTGCTGTGCTGGGGAGTCCGGTATACTGGGCTGGGGAGCCCGGTGTGCTGGGCTGTGCTGCTTGGGAGCCGTGAGGAAAGGTTCTGTTGGGGAGCGGTGTGAACAGGCTCTGATGGAGAGCCAGGAAAGCTGTGGTGCTGGGGGGCCCCGTGTGCTATGCTGGGGAGCCCGTTGATTTGGGCTGGGGAGCCCGGTGTGCTGGGTTGTGCTGCTGGGGAGCCGTGTGGACAGGCTCTGCTGGCGAGTGGGTTGAAAAGGCTCTGTTGGAGAGTCAGGCGGGCTGTGGTGCTGGGGGGCCCCGTGTGCTGTGCTGGGGAGCCCGTTGAGCTGGGCAGGGGAACCCGGTGTGCTGGGCTGTGGTGCTGGGGAGCCGTGTAGACAGGCTCTGCTGGGGAGCCATTCGGGCTGTGGTGCTGGGGGGCCCCGTCTGCTGTGCTGGGGAGCCCGGTGTGCTGTGCTGGGGAGCCCCGTGTGCTCGGCTGTGGTGCTGGGGAGCCCGATGTGCTGGGCTTTGGTGATGGGGAGCCGTGTAGACAGGCTCTGCTGCGGAGCGGTGTGAACAGGCTCTGATGGAGAGCCAGGCGGGCTGTGGTGCTGGGGGACCCCGTGTCCTGTGCTCGGTTGCCCGGTGTGCTGGGCTGCGGAGTCCAGTGTGCTGGGCTGAGCTGCTGGCGTGCCGTGTGGAGAGGGTCTGCTGGGAAGCGGTGGGAACAGGCTCTGATGGAGAGCAAGGCGCGCTGTGTTGCTGGGGGCCCCCGTGTGCTGTGCTGGGGAGGCCGGTGAGCTGGGCTGGGGAGCCCGGTGTGCTGGGCTGTGCTGCTTGGGAGCCGTGTGGACAGGCTCTGCTGGGGAGTGGTTTGAACAGGCTCTCTTGGGTACTGGTTTGAACAGGCTCTGCTGGGGAGCCAGGCGGGCTGTGGTGCTGGGGGGCCCAGTGTGCTGTGCTGGGGAGCCCGGTTAGCTGGGCTGGGGAGCCCGGTGTTCAGGGCTGTGCTGCTGGGGAGCCGTATGGACAGTCCCTGCTGGGGATAGGTTTGAACAGGCTCTGATGGAGAGCAAAGCGGGCTGTGGTGTTGGGGGCCCCCGTGTGCTTTGCTGGGGTGCCCGGTGAGCTGGGCTGGGGTGCCCGGTGTGCTGGGCTGTGCTGCTGGGGAGGCGTGTGGACAGGCTGTGCTGGGGAGTGGTTTGAACAGGCTCTGCTGGAGAGCCAGGCGGGCTGTGGTGCTGGGTTCCCCCGTGTGCTGTGCTGGAAAGCCCGGTGTCCTAGGGTGTGCTGCTGGGGAGCCGTGTGGACCGGATCTGCTGTGGAGCGGTGTGAACAGGCTCTGATGGAAAGCCAGGCGGGCTGTGGTATTGGGGGCCCCCGTGTGCTGTGCTGGTGAGCCCGGTGAGCTGGGCTGGGGAGCCCGGTGTTCTGGGCTGTGCTGCTGGGGATGCATGTGGACAGGCTGTAGTGGGGAGTGATTTGAACAGGCTCTTCTGGAGAGCAACGTGGGCTGTGGTGCTGGGGGCCCCCGTGTGCTGTGCTGGCGAGCCCGGTGTGCTGGGCTGTGCTGCTGGTGAGCCGTGTGGACAGGCTCTGCTGGCGAGTGTTTTGAACAGGCTCTGCTGGAGAGCCAGGTTGGCTGAGGTGTTGGGGGGCCCCGTGTGCTGTGCTGGGGAGCCCGGTGAGCTGGGCTTGGGAGGCCAGTGTGCTGGGCTGTGGTGCTGGGGAGCCGTGTGGACAGGCTCTGCTGGGGAGCGGTCTGAAGAGGCTCTGCTGGAAAGCCAGGTTGGCTGAGGTGTTGGGGGGCCCCGTGTGCTGTGCTGGGGAGCCCGGTGAGCTGGGCTTGGGAGGCCAGTGTGCTGGGCTGTGATGCTGGGGAGCCGTGTCGACCGGCTCTGCTTGGGAATGGTTTGAACAGGCTCTGCTGGAGAGCCAGGCGGGCCGTGGTGCTGGGGGCCCCCGTGTGCTGTGCTGGGGAACCCGGTGTGCTGTTCTGTGCTGCTGGGGAGCCGTGTTGACCGGGTCTGCTGGGGAGCGGTGTGACCAGGCTCTGCTGGAGAGCCAAGCGGGCTATGCTGCGGTGTGCTGGGCTGTGCTGCTGGGGAGCCGTGTAGACAGGCTCTGCTGGGGAGCGGTGTGATCAGGCTCTGATGGAGAGAAAGGCGGGCTGTGGTGCTGGGGGGCCCCGTGTGCTGTGCCGGCGGAGCCCGGTGTGCTGGGCTGTGGTGCCTGGGAGCCGTGTGGAAAGGCTCTGCTGGGGAGTGGTGTGAACAGGCTCTGATGGAGAGCCAGGCGTCCTGTGGTTCTGGGGGCCCCCGTGTGCTGTGCTGGGGAGCCCGGTGAGCTGGGCCGGGGAGCCCGGTGTGCTGGGCTGTGGTGCTGGGGAGCCGTGTGGAAAGGCTCGACTGGGGAGCGGTTTGAACAGGCTCTGATGTACAGCAAGGAGGGCTGTTGTGCTGGGGGCCCCCGTGTGCTTTGCTGGGGAGCACGGTGTGCTGGGATTTTCTGCTGGGGAGCCGTGTGGACAGGCTCTTCTGGGGAGCGGTGTGGACAGGCTCAGCTGGACAGCCAGGCGGGCTGTGGTGCTGGGGTGCCCGGTGTGCTGTGCTGGGGAACCCGTTAAGCTGGGCTGGGGAGCCCGGTGTGCTGTGCTGCGGGCCCCCGTGTGCTGTGCTGGGGAGCCCGGTTAGCTGGGCCGAGGAGCCCGGTGTGCTGGGCTGTGGTGCTGGGGAGTAGTGTGGACAGGCTCTGCTGGGGACTGGTTTGAACAGGCTCTGCTGGAGAGCCAGGCGGGCTGTGGTGCTTGGGGGCCCCGTGTGCTGTGCTGGGGAGCCCTGTGAGCTGGGCTGGGGAGCCCGGAGTGCTGGGCTTTTGTGCTTCGGAGCCGTGTAGACAGGCTCTGCTGCGGACGGGTGTGAACAGGCTCTGATGGAGAGCAGGCGGGCTGTGGTGCTGGGGGCGCCCTTGTGCTGTGCTCAGGAGCCCGTTGAGCTTGGCTGGGAAGCCCGGTGGGCTGGGCTGTGGTGCTGGGGAGCAGTGTAGACAGGCTCTGCTGTGGAGTGGTTTGAACAGGCTCTGATGCAGAGCCAGGCAGGCTATATTGCTGGGGGGCCCCGTGTGCTTTGCTGGGGAGGCCGGTGTGCTGGGCTGTTGTGCTGGGGAGCCGTGTGGACAGCCTCTGCTGGAGAGCGAGGCGGGCTGTGGTGCTGGGGGCCCCCGTGTGCTGGGCTGGGGAGCCCGGTGTGCTGGGCTGTGCTGCTGGGGAGCTATGTGGACAAGCTCTTCTGGGGAGTTGTTTCAACAGGCTCTGCTGGAGAGCCAGGCGGGCTGTGGTGCTGAGGGGCCCCCTGTGCGCTGCTGGGGAGCCCGGTGTGCTGGGCTGTGGTGCTGGGGAGCCGTGTAGACGGGCTCTGCTGGGGAGCGGTGTTAACAGGCTCTCATGGAGAGCAAGGCGGACTGTGATGCTTTGGGGCCCCGTGTGCTGTGCTGGAGAGCCAGGTGAGCTGGGCTGGTGAGCCCGGTGAGCCGGGCTGTGGTTCTGGGGAGCCGTGTAGACAGGCTCTGCTGCGGAGCGGTGTGAACAGGCTCTGATGGAGAGCCAGGCGGGCTGTGGTGCTGGGGGGCCCCTTGTGCTGTGCTGGGGGACCCGGTGAGCTGCGCTGGGGAGCCCGGTGTGCTTGGCTGAGCTGCTGGGGTGCCGTGTGGACAGGGTCTGCTGGGAAGCGGTGTTTACAGGCTCTGATGGAGAGCCGGGCGGGCTGTGGTGCTGGGGGCCCCCGTGTGCTGGGCTCGTTTGCCCGGTGAGCAGGGCTGGGGAGCCCGGTGTGCTGGGCTGAGCTGCTGGGGTGCCGTGTGTACAGGGTCTGCTGGGAAGCGGTGTGAAAAGGATCTGATGGAGAGCCAGGCATGCTGTGGTGCTGGGGGGCCCCGTGTGGTGTGCTCGGAAGCCCGGTGAGCTGGGCTGGGGAGCCCGGTGTGCTGGGCTGTGCTGCTGGGGTGCCGTGTGGACAGGCTCTTCTGGGGAGCGGTGTGAACAGGCTCTGATGGAGAGCCAGGTGGGCTGTGGTGCTGTGGGGCCCCGTGTGCTGTGCTGGGGAGCCCGGTGTGCTGTGCTGGGGATCCCGGTATGCTGGGCTGTGCTGCTGGGGAGCCGTGTGGACAGGCTCTGCTGGGGAGCCAGGCGGGCATTGGTGCTGGGGGCGCCCGTGTGCTGTGCTCAGGAGCCCGTTGAGCTGGGCTGGGGAGCCCGGTATTCTGGGCTGTGCTGCTGGGGAGCCGTGTGGAAAGGCATTGCTGGGGAGTGGTATGAAAAGGATCTGCTGGACAGCCAGGCGGGCTGTGGTGCTGGGGGGCCCCGTGTGCCGTGCTCGGGAGCCCGGTGAGCTGGGCTGGGGAGCCCGGTGTGCTGGGCTGTGGTGCTGGGGAGCCTTGTGGACAGGCTCTACTGGGGAGCGGTCTGAAAGGGCTCTGATGGAGAGTCAGGCGGGCTGTGGTGCTGGGGGCCCCCGTGTGTTGGGCTGGGGAGCCCGGTGTGCTGGGTTGTGCTGCTGGGGAGCCATGTAGACAAGCTCTTCTGCGGAGTTGTTTCAACAGGCTCTGCTGGAGAGCCAGGCGGGCTGTGGTGCTGAGGGGCCCCGTGTGCGCTGCTGGGGAGCCCGGTGTGCCAGGCTGTGGTGCTGGGGAGCCGTGTAGACGGGCTCTGCTGGGGAGCGGTGTGAACAGGCTCTGATGGAGAGCAAGGCGGACTGTGATGCTTTGGGGCCCCGTGTGCTGTGCTGGAGAGCCAGGTGAGCTGGGCTGGTGAGCCCGGTGAGCTGAGCTGTGGTACTGGGGAGCCGTGTAGACAGGCTCTGATGGAGAGCCAGATGGGCTGTGGTGCTGGGGGGCCCCTTGTGCTGTGCTGGGGGGCCCGGTGTTCTTGGCTGAGCTGCTGGGGTGCCGTGTGGACAGGGTCTGCTGGGAAGCGGTGTTAGCAGGCTCTGATGGAGAGCCGGGCGGGCTGTGGTGCTGGGGGCAACCGTGTGCTGTGCTCGTTAGCCCGGTGAGCAGGGCTGGGGAGCCCGGTGTGCTGGGCTGAGCTGCTGGGGTGCCGTGTGTACAGGGCCTGTTGTGAAGCGGTGTGAAAAGGCTCTGATGGAGAGCCAGGCATGCTGTGGTGCTGGGGGGCCCCGTGTGGTGTGCTCGGAAGCCCGGTGAGCTGGGTTGCGGAGCCCGGTGTGCTGGGCTGAGCTGCTGGGGTGCCGTGTGGACAGGCTCTTCTGGGGAGCGGTGTGAACAGGCTCTGATGGAGAGCCAGGTGGGCTGTGGTGCTGGGGGGCCCCGTGTGCTGTGCTGGGGAGCCCGTTGAGCTGGGCTGGGAAGCCCGGCATTCTGGGCTGTGCTGCTGGG
>JAMOIN010000343.1:0-56619 GCA_024666655.1 Dascyllus trimaculatus | reverse complement strand
ACAGAAAGAACATAGTTGCAGTAATTAAAGTAAAGCAAGCACCATGTGGAAAGTTGAGTCAGGCATCACACCTGACACTGTCCAGGAAGGGTCCCCAAGTTCTCTCAAAGCTGTTCTGTTTGTTGGGTTTGGACAGACGCAGTCTTTCCATTTGAACAACAGATAACATCTCGCTGAGCCAGTGAGCAAAGGTTGGTGGAGTGGTAGACTTCCAGGCTAGAAGAATAAGTTTCGTAGCCACCTCCATCCCCAGGTTCAGAGCAGCCTGCGTGTCGTGCAGAAGGCCAGAAGTTTCAACGGAGCATCCAAGGATGGTTTGGCTGAATGACACTGGAGTAAGCTTTAGACAACTGTTCAAATATAGCTGACCAGAAACTGTGCAACTTAGGACAGAACCAGAAAAGATGTGCTAGTGAACCCTCAGCAGTATGACACTTCTCACATGTAGGGGATACAGATGGAAAAATACGATTGAGCTTTGTTTTTGAATACTGCAATCTGTGCAACACCTTGTACTGGATTAACCTGTAACGTGAGTTAATAGAGCAACAATGGACCTGAGACAGTGCCTTCTCCCAAAGTTCTGCTGATATTTCAGAGTTCAGGTCTTTGGCCCAAGCTTCCCTAATTGAGTCTGAGGAAACTGAGTTCGTAAATGAGCCCACAAATTTTGATATTAATTGTTTGGAGTCTGGAGGAAGCAGGAGAGTCTCCAGGAAAGGATGGGTGGTGGAGGCAGAGTTGGGGTGTGGCCACTTCTCCTTGACATAGTAGCTGTGTCTCAGTTCAGGGGCTGCATCCTTCTTGGCTGCATTATTCGGCTGCATACGTCACAGCGGTGCGACTAAGGCCGTCCCATTTCATAAAAACTTCAAGACTCCTTCAAATGCGGCCGACAAATGCGTCCTTCTTTTCCATGAATTTCGAGGATGCATCGATGGATCCTTCGTAGCCCCAAATATCCCAAGATTCATTGCGGGCCGGTGAGAGTTTGATCAACAGCTGGAGTTTTAACTGCTGACGGAGAAGATGGAGAAGATGGATCCATCAGCGGCGGAGGATTCTAGTTTTAAATATTAGTGTTGTGTTACAGCTCAGTCTGATAGCTACGATACAAATGTTGACAACATTAAAGTTTGTTCTAAAAAAACGATTTAATAACGTTATTGATGTGAGCCGCTGCAGTTTAAAGCGTTTACTGTCCAGTTGTTCAGCTTCAGTTTTAAGTTATATTTTACTGAGACTGTGGCGAAATTCTTTCTGACCGCAGCCACAAAATAAACGACTTATTCATTCATAAATATTCACATATTGATTCCTTATTTAAATTACTATATGAAGAAGAAGTAAAATGGTTACTAGGTTACTAAATCCTGCTGGAGCTTCTATTGGTGGTGATTCTCTGTAGACCAGTGAAAACATGACTCTCCTCACTGTTCTTAGTTTAGCTCCACCAAGTTATCTGATCACATGTTTAACATACATTATATCTGGTTTCTGTTCAGACAGCAGGTATTTAGTGATCCTCATCAGAAACATTCAGCCCAGAGACTGTGGAGGTTTATAATATCTGAAGTTCATATCAGTGGATGTCAACAGATTTAAACCAGCTTCTTGTTTCTCAGTTTAGTCCTGAACCACCGGACAGAACAAGACCCTCAAGTCTTCAAGGATATAAAACATATTAAAGACAAAAATTACAGTTTCGGGATCAAATCCAGTCAAAAATTAGGTAAAATTACATCGTCGTCTTATCCTGATCGTCGGGATGAAAATTTGTTTGTCAGGCAACAAGGAGCGGCGCTACGAGACGTCATGATGTAAGCAGGAAGTTCATCGTAGGCTAAACCGTCTCATTTAACAAACGCTCATGCAGCCTTCTCATGCAGCCTACCGTCCTTTGAAGGATGCAGCCCCTGAATTGGGACACAGCTACAGACTGACTTGGAGGTAGCGAAAAAAGTGAGAATTTGGAAGACTGAATTTGTTGCTTAGTTGAGCAAATGATGCCAACTGGCCGTTAATGTACAGATCTGAACATGTTCTGATGCCTCTTCTTCTCCAGGCAGCAAACACCCCGTCTGACCAAGCAGGCAGGAATGAATGATTCTGACATATGGGCACATGTAGGGTTAGGGTTAGATAGGGTTATCTGATTTAAGATTCGCAAGGAGTTTTTCACAACAAAGTTCTGTTGAGTTAATTTGTCTACTGGGGCGGAGTCAGAAAGCAGAAGGACAGGAAGTGAGGACATTTCAACCGCAGCAGTTTCCAGCTGTAACCACAAAGGATTCTCCTCAGCTTTGACGCCTCCACACTTCCAGTATGTAAGAGCTCTGGAGTTTGCTGCCCAGTAGTAGTGTTTAAAAACCGGCAGTCCCAGACCACCGCTCTCACAAGGTTTTTGAAGGTGAGCTTTAGATGTCCTGTGGGATTTGTAACCCCACACAAAGGGCAATACGACAGAGTGAAGCTTCTTAAAAAAAGATGAGTTTAACACTGTAGGCAGATTCTGAAAAAGATATAGAAACCTGGGTAGGCTCACCATTTTGATTGCATTGATTCCATGTATGTCTGAATGATTCCTCAGTTTCTGCACTAAAGGCTCCGAGGCGAGCTCCAACAAGCCCGACTCAGGGGGCAGCCTTGTCTTGTGGACCTGTGCAGCTGGAACGGAGAAGATACTAGAGCGTCTGTCAGAACACAAGCAGAGGGTGTTATACAAAGGTTTGATCCATGCAATGAAACTTTGCCCAAAGCTGAATTTTTCAAGTGTCTTGTAAAGATAAGTCCATTGGACGTAATCCAAAGCCTGAGCTGTCTGGTGACAAAGTGATTGTTGGATGGAATCGTGTAGTAAACACTGTAAAGTGACCAGCCGTCTAATATCATCAGAGCTACAGCCATTTGGGATGAAGCCTGATGGTCCATGTGAATTATACTTCCAGTGACTCTTGACAAGCGATTCGCTCATACCTTTGCTAAGATCTTTTGACCACAGCTGAGTAAAGAAACCGGTCGACAGCCACTGGGGTCTAAATCCTCCTTCCCCTGTTTGTGAATGACAGATATGAGTGCAGTGTGCACAGACTGTGGTAATGTGCCAGCTTTAAATGCATCCCAGTAAACCTGGAGCAGTACAGGGCTAGAATATCTTCAAATGTCATGTAAAATCAGCAGGTGCTCCATCCAGCCCGGGAGATTTCATTGGTGGCCTGCTTCTGATTGCTTGAGAGATCTCCTCTATTTTCATTGGAGCTTCTAAAAAGTCCGTCTCTGTCAGTTAATTGTTGGAGATTAAGATCAGCGACAAAGCTGTCAAACTTCTGTTTGTCCAAATCGCCTTGTGATGAAGAAAGAGTCTTAGAAAAGGGCCTAAAACTTTCATGTATCTGCTTAGAGGAGGTAGAAATATGGCCGTCCGGCTGTCCTGTGCCAGATATACGCTTCATACTGTCCTGCTGCTTTAAGCGCTGGGCCAGGAGGCCACCAGGTCTTTCACCCATTTCCCAGTATGTCTGTTTGGTTCGAAACAAGGCACATTCAGCTTTATTATGATAGAATTCATTTAACTGGAATTTAGTGGCAGTTATCTGGTTTCATGTGGACCAATAACTATTGTTGTAGCAGAAGTATTACTGGCTGATGGTTGGAGACTCAGGAGGATGGCTGCTGTAAACCCAGTTGTTTTAACGACCACCAGCTTCTCCACTGACCGATGGTTTCATCAGGTGACCTGAGGAGCTTCCAGAATCCATCTGGAGGAGACAGAGTTGGAGCTGAACCTTGGTCTGAGTTCTAATGTTGGACTGAGGGATGGTGTCGCCTGATAATCAGCTTCTGGACTGGGAGCTGCATCCATCCATCCATCATCTCCACACCTCTTCATCCTCTGGAGGGCATCGGGGGGCGGAGTCTATCCCAGCTGACTGAGGGTGAAGGTTCACCTGGACAGGTAACCAGTCCATCACAGGGACACACAGAGAGACAGACAACCAACAACACTCACACTGACATCTACAGACTCTTTAGAACCTCCAGGTGACCTCAGCAAGTCTGTGGACTGTCGGAGGAAGCTGGAGAACCTGGTGAGAACCCAGCAGGGAGAACATGACAACTCCACACTGAAAGACCAGAACCAGGTTCTAACCAGGACCTCCTAGCTGTGAGGCCACGGTGCTAAGCACTGGACCAACAGTCTGAGGGTCATTCTGCCCTCTAGTGTCCACAGACGGTAACTACACTACAGGTAAAGTGGGCAGGATTTAAGATAAGCTAAGTTTCCTGTTAACTCCTTCAAAATAAAACCACCATCAGTCCATTGTTTTTAATGACAGTATTAGATGGTTGTGGAAGAGTCAGGAGGATCTGTGGTGTAAACTAAGCTGTCCATCTTTACATCTAATGTAAACATCAGTGACATCACAGAGCTTGATGGAGTCAGTCTCTGCTTTACTTTGAAAATACATCAATACAGAACGTGTGATTTCCTGCCCTCTGGTGGCCAAAGCCTGGAGGTGTTTCAATGTAGGACGTCTGATGAAGGGATTCAACAGTAAAATAGAAATGATTGTAGTGATGAAGCGTGGCCACCAGAGGGCGCTGTTACATTTCAGAGTTTCCACACATGTGACAGAACTTTAACTGCAGCGTCTGGAAATGATCTGGTAGAAATGAAGCAATCAGTGGCCACAATAAATGAGCCATGATACATACATGAATAAAGTAAAGAGGAAAACATGGACTGAGCTGTAAAAGAGCAGCTGATGGACGGTTAGTGGTGTTTATCCCTCGGATGTTTCACTGGAGGAAAACAAGCTCAACCAAAGTCATGACAACCATCAGCTCCAACAGAAGAGAAGACAGACTTTATTTAAAGGTTAAAGGCTCTTATTGTTAGCGACCACATGAGTCAGGATTATGGTTCATACATGTGTTAAAAAGCTTCCACTGGATTATTACCAACAATCAGGTGATGCTAGCAGAAGCACAAAGCTAAAAGACGACGCTGGAAAACTCCCAGAAACACATGAAAACCTGGAAGTGAGGCTCCAGGTGGGCAGATGTCAGTCAGAGAGGATCAGATGTGGATCTCCAGCTCAGAACCAGAGTCTGTGTTCATGAACCAGCCTCTGTTTGCTGCCTGTTGATGAGATGACAGGAAATCTAACAGTGATATGACACAACTCTTCCAGCTGGGACCCTATCGGAGGGCTTTCATTCATCAGCCACATGTTTCCAGGACTCTTTGTTCTCATCAGCTCAATGTGTTGCAGGTAGAGAAGCTGAACCAGTTGGACTGCAGCTGGAAATAGAAAGTCCACTCAACTAGAATCCTGCTCTGACACAAACATCCTGAAACTTCCTGACACTCTGACATGCAGGCTGCCCTCTGAACCGGACATCAGCCTCCAACGGATCATGTCTACATCAACTGAACTTCTCCATCATCCACAGTGTGGAGCTGCAGCACTAAACTACACAGTGGGAACAACACACTTTACACTGGTTCCCAGTCCACCTCCCAGTAACATGGACCAGTCAGAGTCTCTACACACCAGCTGCTGCTGCTGCTTCAACCTCTGGATCATCAGGACACACTTCATCCTCTCCAACAGACACCGTCCTGATCAGCATCACTACCATCTGCAGAGAGAAGAAGAGAGACCAGAGGAGATCAATGAGTTTGATCAGCTGATCATCAGTATAAAGAGCAGCAGGACCTGATCAGCTGATCACTGTTGACATGAGACAACAAGCAGTCAGATCAGATGTGATGGACACTCTGATGGAGGAGGACCACTGTCTGTGCACATCTGGAAGGCTGTCAGCTGGAATCAGCTTCATGTCCTCAACACATCAACACAACAACAACAGTGGGCTTCACATCCACTCAAACACATGATGACAACCAGCTTGTGGCTCCTCTGATTGGCTGACTGCTGTCTCTGTGTTCCTGTCCAGTCCTGGAGTCTGTCTCCATTCTGCTTCACAGCTTCACTGACAAGCTGCAGGTTTACAGGAGACACTGGATCTTTGCTCTGATACTGACTGTTTAGTAGAAAACTGACTGACTGGAACCTTCTACTGACCTCAGAGTCTTCAGGCTGCAGTCTGGACTCTCCACAAGATCCTCCAGATGTTTCACTGCTGAATCCTGCAGGTTGTTCCAGCTCAGGTCCAGATGTTCCAGATGGGAGGGGTTGGACTTCAGAGCTGAGACCAGAGAATCACAGCTGATCTCTGACAAACCGCAGTACCTCAATCTGAATAAAGAATAAAAGATGTGGATCAGATCAGTGATGATCCATCAGATGTGTTCTTCACCTGCAGGTCTGCCTTCATCTGTCTGCATGTGTCAGTGTGTTTGTGTGTTTAGGATCAATATCAGTGATCAGACATGATCAGTCAAATCACATTGAACTGAACAAAGCAAAGAAATATTTCTGCTTCTCTCAGTAAACTTAGTCTCTTCTAACTGATCTGAGTTCAGAGGATCTTCTGGATCCACATGTGACTCTTCAGCTCTAAATACAAACATTCATTTCCTTCAACAACCAACAGGAACATTTTCTACACTTCCTGATACAAACACTCCACTTTGGTCTCAACAAACTGAATTTAGGACACAAATAGAAAATGTGGCCCAGAGCAGATTTACAGCTTCATGGATGGAAGTTCTGTTGGAGCATAGATGAGCTTCAGTCGTCATTAAACACACATCAGATCTACAACAGTAACAGACAGTCAGTGAACTGACCTCAGAGTCTTCAGGCTGCAGTCTGGACTCTCCACAAAACCACACAGATGTTTCACTCCTGGATCCTTCAGGTCGTAGTTGTAGCTCAGGTCCAGATGTTCCAGATGTGAGGGGTTGGACTTCAGAGCTGAGACCAGAGAATCACAGCTGATCTCTGACAAATCGCAGCTCCACAAACTGAATAAAGAATAAAAGATGTGAGTTGAGGAGACAGAGTTCCTTGTTGAAACCATCCAGAGGTCCATCATGTGTTCAGAGCTGAAGAAGCTTCTCAATGTACAAGTTGATCAAATGGAAACTCCAAACAGCTGAAGCCAACAGGAAGCAGCTTCCAACAGTCCAACAGAACCAGAGAAGAAGAGCTCTCATTCATATTAATGACAACACGCTGCTGCTCCAATCAACACGGAGTGACTTCAGCTCTGAAACTCTGCAGCTCCACCAGCGGCTCCATCCATACAAACTGATGCTGAGCAGCAAACACCAGGAAAAACACTCGGACATTTATTTCACTTCCTGCTCAGAGTCACAGAAACACACAGGAAGGAAACCAGGACAAGACGAGGCTCCAGACTCTAGAAGACCTTCATGTTCTGGAACCATGGACACATTTCAACCAGGACTCTGGTGCTGCTGGATTTGTATGGAGCTAAAACAGAGACAGTGCAGGTTGTCATTGAAAACACAACTTTGAACCACTGGAGAAAAACTTTGAGCAGAAAAAATGTCTTTAAAAGCAGCGTCATGAAGAAAAACCCTGAAGATTATGATTTAAAGTCACGTTAAAGGACTTCCAGTGGCTCCATGTGGTAGTAGATGGGAAATGTTGCTCTCCAATCAGACAACTAATAACCGACCAGTGTTTTTAATCACTGATGGCAGAAACCAAACCAAAGTAAAGCTCAATAGTTAGAGAAAGTCAATGAGGACAGACGGAGAAAAGGGGAGAGCTAACAAGAAGGACAGCATGAATATAAGATGTAGTGAGTCCACGAGGGGAGCAACGCCAGCCGCCACAGTGAGCAGGATTCAGTCATTGTAGTGGAGTGGTGTCCACTCAGACAAGAACACTTGGAAGCAGTGAACAGAAGGAAGAAGGCCTTGACCAGACTGGAGACTCATGTGGAAGAAGTGGAGGAGAGAAGTGCCTGGCTGGAGAAACACAGCGTAGACATGGAGAGAAAGCCAGCAGAGATGGAAGACAAGGCCAAGCAGTGAGAAAGGTCAGTGGCCTTTCTCCTCCACCAAGAGGCTCAACTAGAGGCCAAGTGCAGCCATTTAGGAGCAAAGTCAGGAGACACAACATCAGGATAGATGGGAGAAAAACGCCACCGCTGGATTCATCCAGGAGTTTATTCACACACAACTACAAGTCCCAGACCACATGGACATACGTAGTGAAAGAGCTCAGCGCTCCCTGGTGGCCAAACCCAAGGACAACACCACACCGCCACGGGCACTTACTGTTGGCCTCCTGGACTATCAGCTGAAGGAAGACGTCAGTCAGAAAGCATGGAAACCAGAGACTACATAGGAGGAACGGGCCTCCTACTTCAACCAAGAATACACCACGGAGGTGCAGAGGAAGAGGAAACCAGAGCAGGACGTAGTAAAAGCACTAAAGGAGAAGAAGGTTCAAGCACAGCCTCCTTATCCTGCACAGCTCAGAGGCTTTCTGGACTCTGGGACCAAGACTTTGGCTTCACTACTGGAGGCTGCGCCGCTGTTCAAAGAGACGCCATCAAAAAGATGAAAGAGCAACTTAGGAAACACCTGAGAAGCTGCAGGTGTGCTGTTCACCAGAGAGAAGCTGCCTCATGTCTCTGCCTCTGGGACTTCTGGGGCTCATGTTCTTCTCTTATAGTGTCCTTCTAAAGGAGATGCTAACGCTCATTGTTGCTCTGCTGTTTTCGACACTGGTTTTTTCACACAGGTGCACAGTTGAAAGCTTTGAAATCAAACAGGATCAATCAGCTCCATCTAATCTCTAGTGCTTCAATCCATTCAAATATTTAATGCTGATTCATCTCATGAATGTCAGAGTTAACTCCTGATTCATCACATATTAATCCCACATTTATATCTGTTCTAAATGTCCCTTCAATGATCATTTTATCCTCTTATCTCCATGGTCGCCTGGTTTAGACGAGGAGGAGGCGGAGAATTCCCATCAGCTGTGTGTTTGACCATCAGCTGGTGTTTCAGACTGGATGTGCTCCGATGAGAACTCAGTTCACTCTGACAACACACAGATAACTTGGGTCCTGTCAGTCGTAGGGCTGGACCCCAACATCTGGACATCCCAATATTCAGTCGCTGTGGTGGCATCCTGATCATCATTTTATCACGCTCAATGTTAATCCATGAATCAGTACCTTCTCTTAGGAACAGATGAACAGACAGTCCAGTGTGGAGGGAGTTTAACACTGTAACACCCCGTCCATCACCTCAGGATACAGCAGGACGTCTGAGTGCTGCTGGAGGGGATGTGGACTAGTGGGGGGGGTTACACTGGTTTGTTAGGACTGGCCAACAGTTGTAGACTTGAGGACAAATGTCCAGAAGAGATGAGTCAGATTGTGGACATCAGTGTGATCCTGGAGCCTCCACTCTATATTTTAGGTGTAGCCTCTGACACCAGCATGGACACAGACCTGAGGCCTTCGCTCACAACTTGGTTATTAACAGCAAAGAAAGCAGCAACAGCATCCTGGCTGAAACCACGGCCTCCCAACTAAACCCAGTGGAGACAGACATGAAGACATGTCCTCATCATAGAGACCACAGCAGGTACAGCTGAGAACCAACACATGTGATGTAGAATGGAGCCCAGGGATACAGGTACCGCCTGGCTCTAGTCACCTCTTAGTGGTTCATCTTTCATTTCATTAAATCTACTCATTTATTCAACTTTAAATTCACTTGTCTGTGGCGCAGCAAATGACCTCTATGTTAGCAGAAGCTGTTAATGAAGGAAAAGGACTGAGAAAAGATGTGAAGGCTGCCGTGTGTGTGGTTACAGGCATGTAGGTGAGTCTGTGTTATCTAAGGTAGGTAGGAAGGAAAGGGTGTGGGTCCTCATGTGGATATGGATGTGTAGTGGTCTGGTCAGATGGCACGCTAGGATGTCAGGAGAAAATGAGGTGGAACTGAAAAGCATCTCCTCAGTTGGATGTTTTATCTGTGTATTGAAATATATCAGTCAAACTAAATCAATAAAACCACATTAGAAACCTTAAAAAGCCAAACTGTTCTTTCAATGACGACCTGTTCTGTCTGGTTTAGCTCCATATGACAGCTTCATCAATGATGGAAAGCTAACGCTAGGTTCTGCTGTCAGTTCACTGGAGGATGATGTCTGACCTCAGAGTCTTCAGGCTGCAGTCTGGACTCTCCACAAAACCACACAGATGTTTCACTCCTGGATCCTTCAGGTTGTTCCTGCTCAGGTCCAGATGTTCCAGATGTGAGGGGTTGGACTTCAGAGCTGAGACCAGAGAATCACAGCTGATCTCTGACAACCTGCAGAACTCCAATCTGAATAAAGAATAAAAGGTGTGGATCAGATCAGTGATGATCCATCAGATGTGTTCTTCACCTGCAGGTCTGCCTTCATCTGTCTGCATGTGTCAGTGTGTTTGTGTGTTTAGGATCAATATCAGTGATCAGACATGATCAGTCAAATCACATTGAAGTGAACAAAGCAAAGAAATATTTCTGCTTCTCTCAGTAAACTTAGTCTCTTCTAACTGATCTGAGTTCAGAGGATCTTCTGGATCCACATGTGACTCTTCAGCTCTAATTACAAACATTCATTTCCTTCAACAACCAACAGGAACATTTTCTACACTTCCTGATACAAACACTCCACTTTGGTCTCAACAAACTCAATTTAGGACACAAACAGAAAATGTGGCCCAGAGCAGATTTACAGCTTCATGGATGGAAGTTCTGTTGGAACATAGATGAGCTTCAGTCGTCATTAAACACATCAGATCTACAACAGTAACAGACAGTCAGTGAACTGACCTCAGAGTCTTCAGGCTGCAGTCTGGACTCTCCACAAAACCACACAGATGTTTCACTCCTGGATCCTGCAGGTTGTTTCCACTCAGGTCCAGATGTTCCAGATGGGAGGGGTTGGACTTCAGAGCTGAGGCCAGAGAATCACAGCTGATCTCTGACAAACTGCAGAACTCCAATCTGAATAAAGAATAAAAGATGTGGATCAGATCAGTGATGATCCATCAGATGTGTCTCTCTGAGTTCCTGAGGCTCCACTGCAGCACAAACACTGTGGAAACACAAACATCCTGACTGGATGTGTGGAAGTCAGACTGCTGAAGCCTCACATCACTTTCACATCAGCTTTACATTCAGACACACAGCAGGACTGTGGATTCTGTCCTCCATCTTGGATCCCTGCAGTCAGCTGATCAGGACATTTATTCACAGACGCTTCAACAAACTAAAATGTCTTCAGACTCTTTTCACAAACATCCTCAACATTTATCAAAGCAAACCTAAAACTTCAGTCAACAATGTGAAGAGAATAAATTCACCAACAGTCAGTGAACTGACCTGAGAGTCTCCAGTTTACAGTTTGGACTCTTCAGTCCATCACAAAGATGCTTCACTGCTGAATCCTTCAGGTTTTTGTTTTCATTCAGGTCCAGTTCAGTCAGATGGGAGGGGTTGGACTTCAGAGCTGAGGCCACGACTTCACAGTGAATCTCTGAGAGTCCACATCTAGAAAGTCTGTTATGACACATAAATGATAGAACATGTTGTGATGAGAGAGGACACTTCCTGCTTCCTGCTGAGAACATTCAGAGTTTCTACTGAGACTCAGGATGTTGGGACTGAGTTGAGCTCAGTCAACAGTTCCAGTACAAAGATGATGATGTCTCTGCTGTGGACCTGCTGCTGTCAGCTTCACCTCCATCCCTGAACATCTACAGTCTGCTGTCAAACGCTACACAATGGAACTGATCCTGGACAACATCACACCTGGACACCAGTAAAGATCAACACCAGGACATATTGTGATGTGATGACAGACGACTGGCTCAACTTTGGTCCTCAACCTTCTTTTGGAGCTTCTGAAAAACTTGTTCAACACTTTTTATCTCTTCACTTTCTGCAATAAACAAGCTGATGGACTTGATTATATGAAGAAGAAGGGCAGTGGTGGGGGTGTCCTCTGAAGCAGCACTTTGTTCTGGCTTTCTAGCCTGCAGCCATAAATATCTTTGTCCTACCAGAGGCTATTTGTCTCTTTGACACAGATCACTGGGGATTTTTCCCAGCTAGAGGAAAGGAAAAGACAAATGTGGTTTGATTGTTGTTCATTGAAGTCAGACCCTGATGTAGTTTGTCTACAGAGGCTTTAGAATGTTCTGAATTGTAAGCATCAATAAGTATCTGTGTTCTTCTTCAGGGTTCAACTCAATCAGTGCTCCCTATTTCCTGGAAAAACAAGAGGCCCATCTGTACGTACCACTAAAAGTCCTCTTTGTCCAACTCAAATGATTGACATCAACCCTCACAAGTATTATTGATCAATCAGAACATGTCAGAAACAAGTTCTGAGTGTTTGAAAGGTAGAAACTGAATATTACATGGAGCACTGATGACAAAGAACAATACAGTTTAATTCAATACAAACTAGAATAATCTGAAATAAAAGCTCAGAAGTCAAACTGCTTAAATCCATCTGACATCAGGGACATCAATAATCCATCAATCATTTGTGTCAGAGCTCAGAAATGTTGGTTCATCATCCAGATGTGATGTTAAACTCTACAGAGTGAAATCATCACATTAAAGCTGTTGGTCTGGTCAGAAGACTGATCTTAGAACCTCCTCATGTCATCACAACTTCACTGCCTCCACATCAGAACCTCTACAGTTCTTCATGTGTCTCAGCAGATCTGCATGTTTCCTCCATCAGCCAAAGGAAGAACCACAAGAACAAACTGTTCATGGATTGATCAGCTTCAAACACCACAACATCAAACATCTACTTCTCCACAGCATTTGAAGCAGCTCAAGAACATCTGAGACTGAACTCAGCTGACATCAAGTTTGAAATAAACTAGTGGAGCTCTGAGAATAATGACATGTTCTGGAGAGAACATCTGGAGAACTGAACCACTGATCTACTGACTGATCATGTTCATCACATCTGGACTCACCCAGCCTTTCTGCAGTTCCTCACAGCTGGAATCAGTCTCTGTTTTCCCTCATCTGATGTGTTGTACTTCTTCAGGTCTAACTCATCCAGAACCTCCTCTGACATCTGCAGCATGTAGGCCAGAGCTGAGCACTGGAACACAGAGAGATTCTTCTCTGATCTGTTCTCTGACTGCAGGAACTCTTGGATCTCCTGATGGACTGAGAGATCCTTCATCTCCATCAGACAGTGGAAGATGTTGATGCTTCTGTCTGGAGACGTTTCATAACTGTTCATCTCCTTCAGGTTGTCGATGACTCTCTGGATGGTTTCTGGACGGTTCTCTGTCCGACCCAGCAGACCTCCTAAGAGTCTTTGGTTGGACTCCACAGAGAGGCCATGAAGGAAGCGAACAAACAGGTCCAGGTGACCATTTCTACTGTAGAGGGATTTCTTCATGACTCCTTTCAGGAAAACATCCAGGGATGAGTTCATGTAGTCTTCTCCCAGGAACTTCTTCAGCTCCTCAGTGTTCCTGCTGGTGTGACAGTGGAACATGTAGACTGCAGCCAGGAACTCCTGAATGCTCAGATGAACAAAGCAGTAGACTGGTTTCTGGAACATCACACACTCTCTTCTGAAGATCTGTGTACAGACTCCTGAGAACACCGAGGCCTCTGTCACATCCAGACCACACTGCTCCAGGTCTTCTTGGTAGAACATGATGTTTCCTTTGTCCAGATGTTCAAAGGCCAGCCTCCCCAGCCTCAGGAGAACTTCCCTGTCGGCCTCCGTCAGCTCCTGTGGACTGGTCTCATGTCCCTCATGGTACTTGAGCTTCTTCCTGTGTGTCTGAACCAGCAGGAAGTGTGAGAACATGTCGGTCAGGGTCTTGGGCAGCTCTCCTCTCTGCTCTGTGCTCAACATGTGCTCCAGAACTGCAGCAGTGATCCAGCAGAACACTGGGAGTCCACACATGATGTGGAGGTTCCTGGATGTCTTCATGTGGGAGATGATTCTTCTGGACAGCTCTTCATCACTGAACCTCCTCCTGAAGTACTCCTCCTTCTGGTCGTCGGTGAAGCCTCGTACTTCTGTCAACCTGTCCACATGTTCAGGAGGGATCTGATTGGCTGCCGCAGGGCGGGAAGTGATCCAGACCAGAGCCGAGGGAAGCAGATTCCCCTGGATGAGGTTTGTCAGCAGGACGTCCAGCGATGACTTGTGGCTGACGTCAGACACAACCTCCCTGTTGGTGAAGTCCAGTGAAAGTCTGCTTTCATCCAGACCGTCAAAGATGAACAACAGTTTCCAGACAGCCAGCTTCTCTGCTGTCACCTTCTGTAATGCTGGATGGAAGACATGGAGCAGCGTCAGAAGACTGTGCTGCTCATCTCTGATCAGGTTCAGCTCCCTGAACGGAAGCACAACCACCACACTGACATCTTGGTTTTCTCGGCCCTCTGCCCAGTCCAGACTGAACTTCCTCACTGAGAAGGTTTTTCCCACGCCAGCCACGCCGTTGGTCAGGACCACTCTGATGGCTGTCTGCTGCTCAGGGAAGGCTTTGAAGATGTCCTGGCACTTGATGGGAGTGTCATGGAGGCTCTTCTTGGAAGCCGTCTCCAGCTGACTCACCTCATGTTGGCTATCAGCCTCTCCACTGTGTCCCTCTGTGATGTACAGCTCAGTGTAGACCCTGTTGAGGAGGGTTCCACCTCCTGTTTCATCACTTCCTTCAGTCACATGTTCACATCTCCTCCTCACACTCATCTTATGTTCCTGCAGAACCTCCTCCAGACCAGCATCTGCTCACAGACCACACAAACAAACACACCAACCTTTCATGTCTGGACAACACAACACAACAACAAGGTCACTTTTCACACATCAGTCCATCAGCACATGTTCAGTCTTACTTTGTCCACAGCTGCTCTGACTGACTGTCTTCAGTCCAGCTCTGCTTCTGGGTCTTTCTCCACACTGGGGACAGGAGGAGTGTCCTGATGGAGCAGACTGGTCCCAGTATGAGGTGATGCACTGTCTGCACAACCAGTGTCCACAGCTGGTGGAGACTGGATCCTTCATGACGTCCTGACATGAAGCACAGCAGGACGGCTGCTCCTCCTCAGAAGCTCCCCTCCTCTTCATCACTCTGTCAACACATTGATTCATCACTCAGATCATCTAGAGAACAACATCCACATGTGACCAACAGTGAAGCTCACCTTTTCAGAGTTCATTTGAATGGAGCAACTAAAACCAACCATCAGGGACACGACACAGAACTGACAGGTGGAATCATAAAGGAGTCATAGGAACAGTCAGAGGCAGTGTTCTTACTTTGAGTCTGAGGGTCCAGGTTCTTCTCTGAAGGTTGTTAAAGGTTCTACATTGGACCAGTCACTCTTCATAGACAGACGGCTGGAGGCTGGAAACTCTGCTCTCTGTCTGCTCAAACACAAACATGTTTCTGTTCACATCAATCACAACAGAACTGTCTGTTTCTTCTTTACTGTGACCACAGCAAACATCACGTCCCACTGCAGGATCCATCTGACCCCCACATGAAGCCTTCACTCATTCTCTTCACTGCATTTACAAACTCCACTCTGAATATTGACTTTCCTGACTCTTAGATTCCACGTCTGCTAACAAGCCCAGACGTCTACAGCTGATCTCTGACACGTCAGACTCTTCATTCTGCTGGAAAACTGTCCTACAAAGTGATTTAAACACTTCCACATCCAGTTTATCAAGGTGGACCCAGCAGTGGTTCCTTCTTCTGGACCTGGTCTCTGCTGCACCAACACACCTCTAGTTACTGACATCTAACAACACAAAGGAGCCTCAACTAAATGAGGTGTAAAGGTTTGTTCATGTGTTCTTACTTTGAGTCTGAGGGTCCAGGTTCTTCACTGAACTCTGGAGGTTTTCCTTTGGACCAGTCACTCTTCATAGACAGACGGCTGGAGGCTGGAAACTCCTCCTCCTCCTCACAAACACCCATCTTGAGGACTTGAGTCAGTCTGAGAGGAAAACCAGCAACACTGACTGTGAGTTCAGGAGATAATAAAGTTCATGTTTGTCTTCATTCAGGTTCTTTGTGTCCACAGAGGTGGAATCTGAAAACATCCTCAGAGAGAAAACTGAACACTTGTTTCCTCTTTCCTTGTTTCCTCGTTATTTTCCTCCTCTGATAATAAATCCTCATGTTGCTCTAACAGTGTCTACAGCTGATCTCTGACACGTCAGACTCTTCATTCTGCTGGAAAACTGTCCTACAAAGTGATTTAAACACTTCCAGATCCAGTTTATCAAGGTGGACCCAGCAGTGGTTCCTTCTTCTGGACCTGGTCTCTGCTGCACCAACACACCTCTAGTTACTGACAGCTTTAAATACCTGCCCAGTTTAAAATGGAGGAGAAAGTGAAAGTGTTCCAGTAAAGATCATTTCAGCAGATAGAAGCTCCTCAGCAGTCAGCATGAAAACACTCCTGTGATATAAGAACACCCAGAACAGAACAGGAACAAGGTTCAGAGGCTCATCCTTGTTTTCTGACAGCAGAACAGTCATAATGTTGGACCAACACTCACCTTGTTCTCTCCTCTGTTGACACTAAAAAGCAAGGGTGAAAGCAATCGGGTCGATCATCCCTGTCAACAGGTGTCCCTTATTTATTTTTCAGGGAGCTGACAACCCTATCAGAAACTGAAAACTGGACTGTTCTATAGGACCACACGTTTTACCTGAATACACCTCATGAACAGGGATGGATGAAGTTTACACCTTTAATATTAACATCACTGAAATAGATCAGCCTTCATTCTACACACAGACCTGCTGTTTGTCCTCAGACATCCAGAGGTTTACAGTCTGACAGGTGAACAAACATCACTATACATCAATGTGATCACCTGGACCTTACTTGTACACACTGAACATCATCACTAGTTAATGATGTATACAGAATATTTCATGTCAGCTGCTTCACTCAGAACCTAAACACAGGTGAGCTCTTCCAGGTGAGCTCCCTTTTCCCTCCTTTTTTTAATGACGACTTTTTATTTGACTATTGCGGACCAAGCCTGGCCCTATCAGGTCGGCTGCAGGCTGTGTGTGAGAGACAAAGAGGAAGTACTTGCAGCAGGCAGGAAGGAAAACAGTGAAGCTGAAGCCTGGCCAGCCTGTATGACGCAGCCCCAGCGAGCCACGCTAAGCTAAGTGAGCTAACGAGGCTGCCCAGCTACGGTTCTGAAGCTGACGAAGCTGGGTCGGTAACAAGACGGTACGGTTCAACTGAATCATAAACTACAGCTGGCAATAATATATATGAATTATTTTCACATTAAAACATAAAGAGGCAGAGCTGCTTTGCCTGGACTTGCGGTCATGTCAGTCACCCACCAACCATCTGCTTGATATGCAAATGAGGCGCTCATTGCCCGCCCCTCAGATACAGGGACCGAAAGTTCTCATTAGAAAAAAAAAGATATAGTAAAATCATAAAAAACACTCTGAGCGTTTGAGTTCTTGTATTTCAGTGACCAATTTCTATTTTCAATGACAACTTGTCCTGTCTCTCTTTCAGCTGCGTATGTTCAGAGGTTTCACTGCTTCCTGTTTCTTAATACCAAGTTCACTAAGAGCTCATCTCTGGAACAGCAGAGTACTTGATGATGAAACCACCTCAGCTCATCTACTCGCATTATTTTTACCGTGAAAAACAACGAAATGGAATAATAGCAGTCATAATGTTGGACCAACACTCACCTCGTTCTCCTCCTCTGTCGACGCTAAAATGGAGTCTGAACTCTGTCATTTCCTAGAATCCCTAAGAGCTGTTTCTCCTCTGTTTCCTGTAAATCACATGACTCCACCCAGCTGTGTGGTTTCCTGCCTTCAACAGACGTTCTGATCAGCTGAACACACATTTATCTATCAGACACGTTGCTGCTGCAGTCGTTGTTCCACCACTGACAGAAGAACGCTGCCACTAGATCCACAGGTTTCCTCTCATTGGATCAGACTCTCTCAGGTGTGACCAGTGAACCTGAGCTCTGCACAGTGACACCAGAACTCCACAGGACCACAGCTGTGATGCAGTGGAACCTCCAGAGCTGTCCACCGTCTCTATGGGCCTGAAGTTCAGCGTCTCCACCACAGACAGTCGCTGTGTGGCCTCACAGTCCACTTTATCTCTGAGCTCAGCCTGCTGCTCATCAACCTGCAGCCATCAAACACTCGTCCACACATCACATCACATGACACACACAGAGGTTCACTGAACATCCATCAGACTTCCTGTCCTCGGACCTCTTTAATGTTCATGGAGCTCCTTTCAGCTGCTTCTTCTTCCTGTCTTATGCTTTTATTCAGACCAACGCTTCACATCTTAGAACCTGATCACGTTTTGTTCTTCATCAGAAACTCAAACTGTCCAACCAGAGCAGTGCAGTAATACTCAGCTCTGTGCAGTACTTTAGTGAAAGGACTCAGTGACTCCTGAAGCTGAGGATACCTGTGGAGACATGGAGTCAGAGCTCCATCTGCTGGTGGTGTGTTGGTGCTGCAGCTTCTCTCATCTCTGTGGATCTCTGAGTCTCTGTGCTCTGAAATCACAGCATCATACAGAGACGTTCTGAGATCAACTCTGGAGAAAGTCCACATTCATAAGAGGACAAGTTCAGCTCAGAACCACACGTGGAGAAGTCTCACATCTGTTCTGGTTCCACTTTTCAGAGCTTTCACTGTTTCCTGACATTTTATAAAGCAACCAGTCAGCAGATTAAAACCCAACAGTCCATAGCTGCATTTGGATTCCCTCTGAGCAGCAGTCAGCGACCGTGGGAAGGAACCAAAAACCCCCCTAGGACAGGGAGGGGAAGAAAAACCACTGGCAGAACCAGGCTCAGGGAGGGAGGACATCTGCCTGGACCGCTTGGGTCGGGAGGAGGGAGGAGCAGGGAGGGACAGCAGCCAACCAAAGGTGAGCTCTTCCAGGTGAGGCTCTTCCTCTGCCTGTCAGCTAATAGAACAGAAACCTTTCAAACAGAAGCAGCGTCTGATCCAACAGGTCAGATTAGAGGAACATTTCATTCTGGCTTCAACAACTAATATTTACAATACAGTTGAAAAGATATTTAATGATTGGATTTAAGAGGCTTCATTTGATTACAGGACTACAGTCTCGTATAAAACACATGGACAGATTAAAAACATGAAGCCTCTCCTCCTCCTGATGTTCTCCAGTGGAGCTGATCAGCCTTCAGGCTCCATTAACTCCATCAGGCTGGTCCAGATGCTGCTGAAGGTCCACGGATGGAGCTGCTGATGTTCTGTCTGTGGAGTCTCCAGCACTCAGTGAGGATCTGGGTTTCTTCAGCTGTCCCTCCAACAGAATAATGCTCAAATGTTAGTTTTAATGCAGTTACAGTCATAAGAATAGAACATAGTCACACTACAGGTAATGAAGACCAGACAATCATCACTAATAGAACAACAAAGTCAGCCATGGAGGACATTAAATAACAGTAGAAAGTGATGAACTATATAAAAACTCCACTGTGAGGTCAGAGTGTGACCGTTAGATGAACCTAAAACTACTTCTATCTCTGTTTAACTGCTACAGAACCGTCAGAGCCGGCGGCAGATGTCAGAAAGTCCAGCCCAGATAAGGCTGATCTCAGCGGGCTACTGTGAGCGCTGACCTCCCTGTGGTAGCCGTCTAACCGGGACGCTCACATCTCTGAAAGCGTTGGAGTCAATTTTATATCAGGCCTCATCTGGATGAATTCAGCTCAGATGTGACGTTCATACAACCACTGTCTCTGCTCACATCATCTCTCAACTACATTTAGTGTCACAATAACAGCAGTATTTACTACTAACCTGCATCACCGTTCAAAGGTTCCTCCTCGGTCTTTGACGCCGGTTGGAGCGAAATGCATTATGGGAAACTTGGCTGCTTCAGTCCACACAAGTCTGGTCCTGATGCATTCTGGGTAATGTGGGCTGAGCGAGTTCACCTTCAGGGATTTGACTGGAGAGATGCATACTTCTGTTTCCAAGGCTTTATTAAAGAAGAAGTGTAAAAGCAAACCAACATGGCAGCTTCCATTCATCAAACGTTACAACAGCATGGCTGAACCCAGATCTCCAGACTTCATCTCACTTGTGGACTCATTCACGGGAAGTCCAGGAGGGCTGAGGGCCGTCCAAATCCACAATTCATCCAGTCCACAAGGGGCCTCAAGAGGACTTTCTGTAGAACTTCCACAGAGTCTGCTTGGGGTGCAGACTTCAACAGACTTCACTAGTCTGATTACCCACAATTCATTGCAATACGTTTTCATTTTTCCATCTTATTGTTGCCTATAAAAGCTGTGCAGTCTGAAGCCAAAGTCATGGGCTCAGAAAAACATGGCTGAAAAGGACTAAAGGAAGTCTTCCAATGGAGCAGCACCCAGATTATTTAGTACCAGTCTGGTTCCTGAAATAAACACTTCTGTTTCTGAATGTGTGCATGTTACACTTTAAGAAGGACGCCTCAGTCCATCCTTGGTGTAGCATATTAATGTTCTTATTCCTGTGGAAATGATGACAAACACAGCAGTCTTAAAGTCTGTGTTGCTTCACAGAACTTGAGCTGTCACAATTCAGAACACACGATTCCACTTGATCAAATCAGGAACATTCAAATTACAACCATGAAACATGTAATAGTCCATCCTGTAAACAACATTTTCCACCAGCAGTATTTATTCTCACTAAACTTCTTTTTAACCTTCACTTATTCTGTCATGAACCGTTTCACCTTTTTAACTTAACCTTAACTGTCTTTAACTCATCACTATTTATTATTGTCTCTGTCCTACTCTATGTTGCTCAGAAATAACTATACAATCTAATACTGACATCATGTCTTCAATATAAACTCTTATTTTGAAATGTAAAAGATCGCCCATGTTCGCTATAACGTTCTGCTCTTATTCTGAAAACCCACCGGAAACTGACGTCGGTCAAAGCTGCAAAGCGCGCGGACTTTACCGTTAGCATTTGTCCCGTTAGCCTTCGCTCATTCACACACACAAATAGAGCTTTAAGCCCTTCCAGCTCCTTCGTCAGCCTCAGCTCCCAGCCCTGTTTGTGATTTTATCTCCGGCTGCTCGTTTTCTCCCGCTAGAAGACCGTTTTTAAAGCTCCTTTTCTACTTTATTAGCGCCCCGTCGCCATGTTTAGCTTCCACTCGTTACGGCGGCCTCACTCGTCTCCGTTAAAGTCACGTTCCAAACCACTACATGTCACAGTCTGAGGCTCATACATGTCATATTACTCTAATATTTCCTCCTGCTTGTGATTTCTGGGCTCTTACCTGTAAAATGATGACAAACACAGCATCTTACCTGTGTCTGTGTTCCTCGGCAGTACTTGTGCTGTGTGACGTCTCCCTCTGTTAGTGGCTGCCGTCCGCTTTAGCTGCCTGCTGCACACAGCTCCACCTGCTGGCCGGGGACTGCAACTACGGGACATGTAAGCAGACCTGCTGGAAGATGAAGGAAATCACACTGAGGACACGAATACAGTCACTGGAACATGCTGGAAAGCCCTGCAGCTGATTCTCAGCAGTTCACACCTTTTAAAAATTTTATTTGCAAACATTTAACAAGACGTACAAAGGAGTAAAGTCAAATATGAACAATCCAAACAAGAAATAGCAGGAATGTTTTGAAAAGCAATGCAAGACAATAAGAACAACCACCAAAAAACAAACAAGTAAACAAAAACAACAACAACTATAATAATATTAAAAAAGGTGAACACAGATGAGACAGGAGTGGGGAGTATCAGTCACAAGTGTTCAGAATGTCCTATTGCTTGAGTGTATGATGAGTAAAATGTAGGAAGTTTAGGGGCAAAACCTGAAGTCAAACAAAAAGCAATGAAAAACTAAGAAGCAAAATATTAAAAAAGGAATAATAATGATAACAGCAATGCTTTAGTAATGTTTTTAATGCATCTCTTAACGGGTTGGGGCCACAGGCTCACAGGCAGCAGGTGTAGGGCTCTGAGAAGAAGAGGGTCCAGGTTGATTCAAAATAATGAGTCTGGTCTTGGAGAGCAGCTGAGGGTTTTTCCATTCATATGTATTGTGTAAGGATATTTAACCAGTGTGATGTGCTGAGTTTGTGTCTAGTTTTCCAGTTCCTCAGTGGTCTTTTTGGCTGTGGTTCTGGCTCTAAGTATTAATTAAAGCTGCAAGCAGCGTCAGACGGGCCCTCGCTCCTCACCGCACCACTGCTTTGGAGACAATCGGAACGTTTATAGCATGTAATAGTGTTTGTCTCATCCTGCTCTGCACATGTACCAACATTCCATGACATTCCATGTCTGTAGGACAAACCAGTGATTTTATATGAATTTTTGAAATTTCTAGAGGGCGCTGTGGAGCTGTTTGAAATTTGGAGTGTGCAGATCTGTTGGTCTTGGGAAACTGTACATGTGTACCAAATTTCATGCTTGTGGGATAAAGCAGTGATTTTATATGAGTGTTTGAATATTTGTAGGGGGCGCTGTGGAGCCGTTTGACCACATTCATTCCTGAATCGTACATCAAACATTAGTTCTTGAGATTAATGAGGATTTGTGTGGATTTGGTGATTTTACGTGGATCCCTTCACCTCCAAAACCCAATTCGTTCCATACTGGGAATGTATTCAAAATGGCCGCCATGCCACGCCCACACGGTGTGACGCAGCTACAAGATGTTAATAACTTTTCATCCTGGAGGGGTCTAGATGCCACACAGCGAATTTGGTGAAGATCGGATAAAAATTCTGGGAGGAGTTTTTTAAATTCCAATGCCTGCGCACCACGTGCTGTAGGGGGCGCCGTTGAGCTTTTTTTGTAATTTTAAAAGCAGGAATGTTTTTGTCTCGGGCTACTGTACCTGTGTACCAAATTTCATGAGTTTACGTGAAACTAGCCGTATTAACTCCACTAAAGCCCAATTTTCTAGGTGGCGCTATTGAGTCATTTTGCCATTCATATGTGTAATTCCCCCAAAATATCACATTTTTCACCAGTCGTGATGGTTGTGCAAAATTTGGGGAGTTTTTGAGCAAGTTTAGGGGGTCAAAAGAAAAAGAAACCGCCAAAGAAAGAAACACAGCAGGAACAACAGGGTCCTTGCACTGTAGTGCTGGGACCCTAATTACTGTGAGGTCTCCTAGTAAACAGAGTGGGGGGATAATGGAAGCTGCATCCCAACAAATGTGACATTTTTCCAATGAGCCCCTCCCAGAAGGTTTGTACTGGGGGACGGAGCCACATGGCATGATAGTAGTTATCTCCAGTGTTTAGAGTGCAGGATGAGCAAATGTGTGTCTATGAGGCCCATTTGATGTGTTTTATGTGTGGTGAGGTGAGTTCTGTGGACGACTTTAGACTGTAGTAGATGCAGACTTGTATTTGTTGACATTATGAAAGTGTTCCGGCAGATTTGTGACCAGTAATCAGCATTGGGACCAACCAGTGGCTCATTTTCCATGTTTGTGTGGGAAGTGATGTGGCTGTGTCTTGGTTTAGTAGTAGTCTGTATCATTTGGATCGTAGTTTCTTTGTGTTTTTAATCTCTAATAATTCTCCTGTCACTACTGGAGGTTGTAGGTTGTTATTAGTTCTGTTAATTTTGGCTTTGAGAAGTGATTTGAATTGAAAACACTGAAGATGCTGGTCGGTCCCAATGCCGTAGGTGTGAATGAGATTCTCAGATGTCATTAGTTCATCATTATGGAAGATGTGCTGTAGGTGTGTGAGTCCTTTTTATCCAGGTGGTGAAATCTAGGGGTGAATTATTATTGTATGTGTGAAGTTTGTGTTATTCCAGATAGGAGTGTATTTGCAGGGGGTTAATGTGGATCTGATTTTCCACCAAGCTGTCAGAGCCGTGGAGATCACTGTACTGTTGAAGAGGCTGTGCAGTTTTAAACTGGTGTTGAGGAACGGGAGGTCGGACATTAAGATGGGTTTGCACTGTGCTTGTTCTGGTTCTGTCCATGAATGAGGCTGTGTTGTGTGATTAATCCATTTATAAATATACTGTAACTGGTTGGAGAGAAGATAAAAATGAAAACTGGCTGCCTCTAGACCACCTGGTGTTTTGCTTTTTTGTAATGTCGCAAGTTTGATCCTTGGTTTTTGTGTTTTTCCAGTAGAATTTGTGTGTTATAGAATCCAGTGATTGAAACCAGTTGGTCGTAGGTTGAATTGGGATCATCGTAAAAACATGATTGATTCTGGGTGGTGTTTTTTTTATTTATTTATTTTGTCATTTAAGTTTTTATTGACTTTTCCTTTATCAATAGACAACAACAAAAGCATATACAAATAATAATAATAATTTAGAAAAAAAAAAGGGAAAAAACCCCAAAAACACAAGAACAGAATGTGGCACCATCAAGTTATTCTAATGATGGCAGAGTCTTGTTTTCTAATAAATGACATAAAATACATCCATGTTTTGTTGGTTTTATCCTGGACATTATGAAGCTTGGAAATGAATGTCTCAGTCATCAGTTTCACCCACTCCTCAATTCTGGGTTTCTGAGGGCTCTTCCAGATCCGTAGGATTAATCTGGCAGCCACCACAAATGCAGCGACACCAAGCCGGACGTTTCTTTGGTGAACTCGGGGCCATGAGAGATGTGTCTCCCAGCAAGCACAGCTGAGGCACAGTTGGGGAAGACAAGCCTGTCCTTTTATCCAAGTTCTGGACAACTTCAGTCCAGAATGGAAAAACTAAAGGACATTCCCAGAAACAATGGAGATATGTACCAGTGTCTGTTCCACATTTCCAGCAAGGATCATTTTGTAATCAGCCCATTTTAAATAACCTCGAAGGTGTAAAATAATATCTATGCACAGTTTTATAGTGGATAAATGTACTTCTTGCATCTCTAGTTGCCCATCCTATGTTTGAAATGATATTCTTCCAAGCCTCTTCGTTAATCTCAGATTGTAGATCCCTTTGCCAACTCAATCTTAGACCATCACACAGAGATACAGTACCTCGATAAGACAAAGGTTTCCTGTAGAACACCGATGCTGACTGAAGGTGACTTGGTAGATCCATCCAATCCTGCAATGTATTTTCACACTGTATCAGATTTAGACCGAAAACTGAACCCACACTGCTCCAAATCTGTAAATATTTCCAGAAATCCTCTTTATCAGTCAAGTTGAATGTTTCTTTTAACACATTGATTGTCCTAAAATGATCATTTTGATATAAATGTTCGATTTTTTTGCACCCCTTGTTCAAGCCACTTCCACCACTAAAAGGAAGACTTTCCGATGTGCACTAATGGATTATTCCACACAGAAGAATAAATCTGTTTCTAGGGAGAAGTTCCCAATCTCTTATGAGCTTGTGCCCATGCCCACTGTGAATGTTGTAAGATCGGATTCTGTTGTAATGAATTTGTAGGCTTTTGCCAGAGAACTTGGATGATATTAAACGGAGCTGCTATTTTCTTTTCAATCTTAATCCACCCAACATCTGCGTCTTCATCTTTCCAATGTCGAGATAATTTGTGCATTTCAAATGCAAGATTATATAATTCCAGGTCAGGAAGAGCGAGACCTCCACAATCCCTCAAAGCTGTGAGTTTTCTTAATCCAATTCTTGCTTTCTTACCGTTCCAAAGAAATTCTTTGATCAGCCCATTATATTGCTTCAGAAATATATCGTCTATTATTGATTCTGGGTGGTGTTGACATTTTGACTGTGGCTCTTCTACCAATGAGAGAAAGTGGCAAATTCATCCAACGGTTGAGATCATCTTCAATGGTTTTGAGTAGTGGGGTGATTAAATTTAACGTGAACCATTGTGACAGCCTGGGGGAAATGTTTATGCCTCAGTATTTAATGTGGCCGACAGGTGAGGGAGGGGGTGCATGTGGGGATGCAGCCATCCAGTCCCCCACACTCAATGGATGATGGTAGATTTGGTCCAATTCATTGAGTAATCTGATATTTATGAGAACTGATTAATGAGCTTTGTGACTCCTTGCAGCGAGTTGGATGTGGACTGGAGGTACAATAACATGTCATCTGCATACCGGCTGATCTTGTGATGGTAACTGGAAACACGGCTGCCTTGGATGTTGTGGTTCTGGCGTATTGCTGCTGCTAAAGGTCCAATGAATATGGCAAATAGTGATGGAGAGAGTGGGCATCCCTGTCTGGTTCCTCTATGTAGAGGGAATGGTGTTGATATCAGTGGAGGCTGGTGCAGTTTTCTCCAGGGGGGGCTGGAACTCCAAAACAGACATGGACCAAAAACCAGGTTTCTGCAGGTTTAAACAAATTTAAGACTTTTTAAAGACCTTTTTACGACCATTTTGAATTAAATTTCAGATCTACACAAAGTCAGGAAAAGTAAGGAACATTGCATCACAGAATCGCTTCCAAAGTAACCAAATTTATTTCCACAGAACCCAGAAACCAACCTCAACCTCCTCATTGTGCTACAGATCTCCATCCTGTTGTCTTCATCAAGCTGACATGACATGTTTATTCTTCCTAACACGGCTGGTCCTGGATCCTAGTTTGTTCCTGCTTCTTTGTCTTTTCTGAAGGTCTTTAATCAGTCCTACCTGTCCTGATCCATGCTGGGTCACATCCTGATGTTTGAAAAAGGAGGCAGGGAAAGCAGAATAAAGCATTAGCCTGGCTACATCAGTTAGCCTAGCCTTGTTGCTAAACCAGGTCCTGTATTGTCCCCCCTGTCTTTGGACTGCTGGTTAATTAGGATGATCGGCTGATCAGGTCTGAGCTCTTTCACCCAAGAGCACCTGGCTGCAGACCTCCACTGTGAGGACAGGAAGTAACGGGTAAAAAAAGAAAAGGACATTTAAAGCGTCCAGTAGGTGGCGGTAACATGTGAAGTTGGTTTGCTAACCGCTAATTAAATCAAAAGAAGAAGAAGAAGCAGCCATTTAACGAGTGGTTGTGGCTGTTTCTCAGTTTACGGTACGACCATGATGTGACACAACATTTAGTTTTAAGATTATTTGAGGCCATAAAGTGGTTGTATAAACATCAAATCTGTGGTCAGTTTATCAGATAAATTCTGCTTATAAATTGACTCCAGTGGTTTCTTAGATGTGAGTGTCCCCGTTAGACAGCTACTACCAGGCGGTCAGCGCTCACAGCTCCCCGCTGACAGCAGCCTGAGCTCGGATAGACTTTCTGAAATCTGCCGCTGGCTCTGACGGTTCTGTAGCAGGATAGAAGTAGTTTTACGGGAATCTAACGGTCACACTTTTGTTATTTAATGTCCCCGGTAACGACTTTGTCATTATATTAGTAATTATTGTGTGTCTTCATCACCTGTAGCACGTCTTTGTTCTATTCTTATGACTGTAACTGAGCATTAAAAATAACATTTAAGGATTTTTCTGTTAGCAGGAATAAAAACTCACAATGGGGCTCATTCTCAAAATAATCACAAGTTTAATATATAAATTAAAACCATATATACTACAGATGATGGTCTGGTAGATTTTACGTTCTATTGTAATTAATGCATTAGCAATACTACGTGATTTTATTTTGTAATGCATCCCGTGGATTTCCTGTCCTGCAGCCAGGTGCCTCTGGTTTTTTTTGGCACCGTCACGTCTGAAGCATTTGTAACCTAAATTAACAGCTGCCAACTAAATGATCCCCGATGGACAACAGTGGTGTAATGAACTAATTGGCCATTTCAAACTTCAATTAACAGGATATATTAGCAAAGAGAAAAACACGCTAATGGAGTCATATTGGCAAAGCTCTGTCAATGTGCTCATTTTATTCCATGTTGTCACAGAAGACTTACATTGTTATTCATTTTTATCATTACAAACTCAACAGCACTGCTAAAAGATAACGTACCTGTTTGCCGCCTCTTTTCTCCCAGCAGAAAGTCGTGTTCCTCCGCCCTGCTCTACTTTGCAGTTGCACTCAGGCCGCCTTAAATTACAGCTAGCTTGAAAAGTGCGTCCCTCCGCAGCTGGAAGTAGTCCACCGCTGTTTTCTCTATTGTTGCGTCAATAATGAAGTTGTGGTTGAAACACTACGGTGTATCCAATGTAGAGAAGTGGTCAGCACCGTACTACCGAGGTATCACAGCTTTACCGTTTTATTTTTGACTCACCCCAAAACTGTGGTATCTCTTCAGGGCGCCCCTCCTCCCCTCCCCTTTCTTTTTTCAAGGTGTGACTTACAGAAATAAGTTAAATCAACACTGACAGTCCAGACAAAACTTACAAAAAGTCAAGACAACTAATTACTTTAAGTTTAATTGTTGAAAACATATCAATTTGAGTTAAAAACACCAAACGAGTTCACATAACTTCATGGGGCTCTCATGTTTTAGTTGTTTTGGAGTTGTAGGATTTAATGAAAGGGGGTGGATGAAACACGTGTAAACTTCTTCCCACTCCTTTTCAAAGGTGTTCAGAAAAAAGGGAAATCTTTGTTTTGTCTCGTCAAATTGCTTATTGAAATAAATGACAATCAATCAGTCGCTAAAATGACAGAAGCTCCCTTCAACATGATGACCAACATTTATGGGTCCACACAACGACTCAGACCACCTTTAATGTCCATGACGGTAGATGCACATTCTGTTGAAGCCACACTGAAGCTACGGACCGTGGACTTTTCTCTTGTGCTGTGATCCAAACATTCTGCCTTAATATTCACAAACGGATCAAAGCTAAAGTCTCTTTGTTTCCAGCTTCTGTCTCTAGAGAAGACCCAGCCTTTGGTAGGATCCTGAAAAACACAAACCAGGAACTCTGCTGTCATAGAATTCTATGTCCAGACAAAGTCTTCATCCACAGGAACAGAAGACTGAAATCGTCCCCACATTTATCGTCCTCCTGAATGAATTTAAAATGTCCATGAGGTGTTGAAACCTTCTAACAGATATCAGAGCACAGACATGATATGATGATTTAAAGACATGAATCCCCCCTTGTCATATCAGTGATTCCTGTCTTGTTATTTGACTGTATTCTATTAATTTTGTTCTTTTAATGGTTTCTTTGCCTTCATTCTGCCTCAGTCTGTTAAGGACTTGTGCTACTGAAGCTCCTAATGTGTGTGTTGTGTTGGGAGATGATTTGCACTGATGCTGAGTTGACGTTCCCTTGGCCGTCTCTTTACAGGCTGAATCCAGATCTCCACCCTCTGGACTTGCAGACTGAGCCCTCGTGGACTTCAGGCGTACGTAATGTGACGTCTTCACCGTCATCACGTGGAGTCTGCAGAGCGGGAGTCTGCAGCATTATGACTGGAGCTAACAGACAGGCTTGGAGTCCGCTTCACTCGTTTCCCTGAGAACATGTGAGAGACTGTCATGTAGACGGCATCCTGACATGAAGCCCTCAGCTGAGGAACGTCTTACACCTGTGAAAAGGTGCTCACATTCCTCCTGTAGCTGAAGGGTTTGCTCATCTGTCCCTGCAAACAGCAACATATAAACCAACATTCATCCACAGAGGCTGGATGTGGCTCTGAGTGTTTCTAGAGACGTGGGAAGTCCTTTCAAAGACATGATTACAAAGACTTGATTCAAATATCTGGCCCCCATTTAAAGTGTGAACTGCTGAGAATCAGCTGCAGGGCTTTCCAGCATGTTCCAGTGACTGTATTCGTGTCCTCAGTGTGATTTCCTTCATCTTCCAGCAGGTCTGCTTACATGTCCCGTAGTTGCAGTCCCCGGCCAGCAGGTGGAGCTGTGTGCAGCAGGCAGCTAAAGCGGACGGCAGCCACTAACAGAGGGAGACGTCACACAGCACAAGTACTGCCGAGTAACACAGACACAGGTAAGATGCTGTGTTTGTCATCATTTTACAGGTAAGAGCCCAGAAATCACAAGCAGGAGGAAATATTAGAGTAATATGACATGTATGAGCCTCAGACTGTGACATGTAGTGGTTTGGAACGTGACTTTAACGGAGACGAGTGAGGCCGCCGTAACGAGTGGAAGCTAAACATGGCGACGGGGCGCTAATAAAGTAGAAAAGGAGCTTTAAAAACGGTCTTCTAGCGGGAGAAAACGAGCAGCCGGAGATAAAATCACAAACAGGGCTGGGAGCTGAGGCTGACGAAGGAGCTGGAAGGGCTTAAAGCTCTATTTGTGTGTGTGAATGAGCGAAGGCTAACGGGACAAATGCTAACGGTAAAGTCCGCGCGCTTTGCAGCTTTGACCGACGTCAGTTTCCGATGGGTTTTCAGAATAAGAGCAGAACGTTATATGGAACATGGGCGATCTTGTACATTTCAAAATAAGAGTTTGTATGGAAGACATGATGTCAGTATTAGATTGTATAGTTATTTCTGAGCAACATAGAGTAGGACAGAGACAATAATAAATAGTGATGAGTTAAAGACAGTTAAGGTTAAGTTAAAAAGGTGAAACGGTTCATGACAGAATAAGTGAAGGTTAAAAAGAAGTTTAGTGAGAATAAATACTGCTGGTGGAAAATGTTGTTTACAGGATGGACTATTACATGTTTCATGGTTGTAATTTGAATGTTCCTGATTTGATCAAGTGGAATCGTGTGTTCTGAATTGTGACAGCTCAAGTTCTGTGAAGCAACACAGACTTTAAGACTGCTGTGTTTGTCATCATTTCCACAGGAATAAGAACATTAATAAATTAAGAACTATCTAGACATCTATCTATCTATCTATCTATCTATCTATCTAGTGTTTGAACTTGTAATAAATGTGTAATGTTGCATATATGTGTGTATATAGTGCAATGTCTATTCTTTATCTATTATTCATCTAAGTATTATTTTTAATGTATTATTTATCTATTGTATGTATCCATCTTTTAACTGTACTTGTTTATTACACTAAACAAATAATAACAATAATATTATGATGTCTTTGGCCATAAAATGCTGACATTTATTGCACATTCCCATATTAACCTTAACCAGAAGGTTAAAAGATATCATTCATATTTTTTTACATATCTGCCACTGACGTTGAATGGTGGACAACAAACCAGTGAAGGAGACCCTTGGTTTTGTTGTCCCTCATGTTTTTAATGTGTACACCACTAGATGCCTGCTGCTTTACATCAGACAGTCCACCGTGGGCTACAGAAAAAGCGCGCCGGCAGACAGTGCAGTGCGTCCTGTAGATATTAGCATGCACTTTTTCCAGCCACATGTTTCCTGTTTCCCACTCGGGTCTGTATTTTTGTAGCCTTTTCTTTTTCTTTTTCCCTCGGAGGAGTAGAAATGTTACCGTGGGCAGCGTGCGAGACTCAAAACTCTGTGTTCTCCGTGTCACTCGTGCTGCTTTGTTGTCGTCTCTTGTCTTCCGGTATCTGTTTGCGAGCGACAGAACGTCGACCAATGAGATGAGCCGGATTCTGCGTCGTCATACTCGTGTGTGAGTGTGCTGTCATCTCATTGGTCACAGAGCAGGAGAGGGCTGGCAAGAAGATTACCGTACATTTCCACATAAAGCGCCCTGTTACTCATTGATTCCATTGACATTTTACAGACTATTTTTGATTCTCATGGTAATACGGGACGATTCCGTTTTTCAAGGGACGGCTGGCAACCCCAGTTCCTCTGAATCACAAACTACAGCTGTCAATAAACCAACGCCTCTAAAACATTGAATAAAGATTTATAACGACCTCAGAAACCCGAACATATAGAAATATTAATTGTTTTTTTATATTATATTATATCTTATTCCATTTCGTTGATTCTCACAGTAAAACTGCACATTAACAGAGACATATTCTTAGTGAAGTTGGTATTGAGAAACAGGAAACAGTAAAACCTCTGAAAACTGACTGGAACCAAAACAGATGTGAGACTTCTCCACGTCTGGTTCTGAGCTGAACTTGTGTTTTTAGAAATGAAGACTTTCTCCAGAGTTTATTTCACAATGTTTGGGTCTGAAACTAATCTGCTGATGCTCTGCATGATGCTGTGATATCAGACGACAGAGATCCACAGATGAAAGAAGCTGCAGCACCAACACACCACCAGCAGATGGAGCTCTGACTCCATGTTTCCACAGTGCCAGTGTTGGAACTGCAGCAGCAACGTATCTGTCTTCTGTCATCTGTTGAAATCAGGAAACCCCACAGCTGGCTGGAGTCGTGTCATTTACAGGAAACAGGAGGAGCAGCTCTGAGTGATTCTAGGAAATGACAGAGTTCAGACTCCATTTTAGCGTCAACAGAAAAGGAGAACAAGGTGAGTGTTGGTCCAACATTATGACTGTTCTGCTGTCAGAAAACAAGGATGAGCCTCTGAACCTTGTTCCTGTTCTCTTCTGGGTGTTCTTATATCACAGGAGTGTTTTCATGCTGACTGCTGAGGAGCTTCTATCTGCTGAAATGATCTTTACTAGAACACTTTCACTTTCTCCTCCATTTTAAACTGGGCAGATATTTAAAGCTGTCAGTAACTAGAGGTGTGTTGGTGCAGCAGAGACCAGGTCCAGAAGAAGGAACCACTGCTGGGTCCACCTTGATGAACTGGATCTGGAAGTGTTTAAACCACTTCCTGAACTCACAGTCAGTGTTGCTGGTTTTCCTCTCAGACTGACTCCAGTCCTCAAGATGAGTGTTTGTGAGGAGGAGGAGGAGTTTCCAGCCTCCAGCCGTCTGTCTATGAAGAGTGACTGGTCCAAATATTCTGATCCATACTTCAGTGAAGAACCTGGACCCTCAGACTCAAAGTAAGAACACATGAACAAACCTTTACACCTCATTTAGTTGACGCTCCTTTGTGTTGTTAGATGTCAGTAACTAGAGGTGTGTTGGTGCAGCAGAGACCAGGTCCAGAAGAAGGAACCACTGCTGGGTCCACCTTGATAAACTGGATCTGGAAGTGTTTAAATCACTTTGTAGGACAGTTTTCCAGCAGAATGAAGAGTCTGACGTGTCAGAGATCAGCTGTAGACGCTGTTTGAGCAACATGAGGATTTATTATCAGAGGAGGAAAATAATGAGGAAACAAGGAAAGAGGAAACTAGTGTTCAGTTTTCTCTCTGAGGATGTTTTCAGATTCCGCCTCTGTGGACACAAAGAACCTGAAGGAAGACAAACATGAACTTTATTAGATTCGATTAGATTATTTTATTTGAAAGGGGACAACGCAATTTCATAAAACACATGTTAAACATGGTTAAAAAAGCCAGAATTATCCAGAAGGCTATTTTTCATCTGTAGTCTCCTGGCCCTGATGTAAAGGAGCACTAAAATAATCTACATTAAGTAAAATAAATGGTTAATACATATGACAAAGGTCCTTCAGATAACAATTTCAACATATAAACAACACATACAACATCCTGTTAAAGGAGCAAAATATGTACAATGTGTAGCGTACGTACCAATCTAATGTAGCATAACTACACTTTTAATGAAATTTTGCACTCGTTAATGAAGGGGCACCATCTCAGATTACTGAGAAAATTATCATTCTAGATTAAGTCTCAAAGAAACTTTAATTGAATGAAGTAGAACAGTCTCTTAGCTGAAAGTCGTGAATTCTGATTAAATTGACCTCAGTTCCCACACAAAGAAAAACACAGAATCAAGAATTGGTCTAAATGGATACATTTATTAACTAATCTACTAATATAACATACATGAGCTATAGCAGTTGAGTCAGAGTGTGTGTATGGTGAATGTGTGATGCCAGATTATCAAACAGAATGACGAGGATGATGGTGAAAGACGGGTAATTAGCCAACGATCTAAAGTTCTGATTTAGATTAACGAATGATACGCTAAAATTAAACCTGTTATCAAGTTATTACAGCATCAACCCAATCAAGAGCGGATAGAGAGGTGGGCTTTGCCTACTTTGAACAGAGCGGTCTGGTCGGAGTCTCCGTGAGCTGGAACGTTAGTTGGAGCCGGTTGGAACCCTCGAGCGACGAGTCTGGACGGATGCTTCCGAAGCGTCGTCTCGGTTGCTAGGCAACGTTCTGCCGTTGGAGCCCTCACAGCAGCAGGATCAGAGGTTCTGCAAGCACAATCCTGACGTTGGCACACAGATGGTGGTCGGTGGTAGGCAGCCGGGAGCGGAGTGCCCAGTCGTCCGGGTTGATGGAGAATAACTTATTAACTGTGGCTCTGTTAGATTTGACGGCGTTTGCTGTTAGCCGTAAAATCTCTGAAAAACCGTTCTGTTAGAACAAAAATCGGCTTGAATTGATTCTCGTTGGTTTGCTTAAAAGAAGGATAGTGAAGCAGCTCAGACTTGGATGAGGGTGAGCACGATCTAAGAAAAAAAAGTCTAAAAGATTGTCAAAGAGCCACAACAATAAAACGCGCAAAAATTTGATTTAAAAACTAGGCGAAGGCAAAAAGGTAAAAGCGCGGAATATAAGGAAAATGTTGAGAAGGAAGATAGAGCAAGAAAAATTAGCAAGGGAAGAGCCTAAGAAAAAAGGATGGCAAAAGCCAGGAAACGAAAGACGGCAAGAGCCTAAAAAGAGAAAAACGGCAAGAGCGGAGCCTAAGAAAAAAAAGGTGGCAAGAGCCCAGGACAAAGCGGTTTTCCACTTTTTATCCTCTGGCTTCTGGTGGGTGTTTATTTTGGGCGTGGATAGCCGTTTCCCGCTAAGACTGGCAATCTGACTCTGTTTCTTTGTCTAAAAGAAGAGCAAATTGCCATCTCAGATTGAAATACAAAAAGTATGTTATGTGCGCAAAAACGATCTATCCATCTCTCACCATGACCCATGATATGAAACAAAAGATTGGTAACATACATATACGTCATTACGCGATAGACTGCACCAAAATAGGAATGAAACATAAAATTCTCATATGTTAATATGCGATTGTGTTTGTTATCACGTTCATGTTATCATTGGTGAATATACACAGTGGATGAAATGTGGTAGCACAATATGTCCGATTTCCCCCACTATCCCTTTTAATCCATTACAACATATCGCTACCATTGGATGACTGTCCCGACAAAACATTGTATCTGATGTCGCTAGATGGCACTGTGGGTCCATGTTAGAAATGTGAATATTCTTGTAAAGTCTTATTTTTGTTCCTATATGACCTAGAAATGCGATTTTTGGACAGTTGATATAGGACATCACGTTGAGGCAGATGCAGGTACAAACACATGAAACAAATAAACAGAACCATAGTTATTTAGTCCGTGCCTGTATGAATGGATGAAAGTAAGACACAATTCCAACTGTTCCTCTGGTATGTGGCCACAATTTATGGCCTCTCCTTATCAGTTAGGAGTGGAAGGGTTTTAAATGAGTCCATGGGGAAGATGCAGGAAAAACATTCTCAAATCAGTGTGATTTGCAGCTCCTCTTTGAAGTGGAGAGTTTCCAAAGTGTCAATGGTGATCCTTCCTGAAGATGGTTAGCTTCACAGGCCTGGGTAGTGTTCAATGTGGCAGTTTAATGATGGGAGTAGACACAGAGTCTACCCAAATGTGTTGTTTTTTTACCTGGTGTTCTTCGATACTTAGCATTCCACAGAGAGGGGGAAAGCTGTGTCCGCTACAAATGTTATAGCTAAAATCAAAGTGACAAGGTCAAAATTACAATACAAATGACAAAATGAACAAACGGCAATTTTTCTCCAGCCCCGTATATGTCAGGGTCATGAGAAGCTCTGTTGGATTTACTAAAGTACATGCCGACTGTTTTAGAAACATTTAGCTGCAAACAACACTCCTGCAACCAGTTTGTGACACGAGACATCGCTTCAGTGAGTTTAGCAGCAACAATATTTTTCGAACGACCATGAACAAATGAGACTGTGTCGTCTGCATACATCAAGCACTCAGTCTCAGAGCAGACAGTGGGCAGGTCATTAATATATAGGCTAAATAAAAGTGGGCCTAATATTGATCCCTGTGGGACTCCAGTGCTTAGTCCACGAGACTCAGACCTGCAGTTGTAAATAGATACAGATTGTGTTCGATCATGCAGATATGATCCAATCCAGCTCACGGCGTCAAGAGAAAGTTTAAATTGTGAAATCTTGCTAAGAAGAACTGAGTGATTTACTGTATCGAAAGCTTTCCTGAGATCCAAAAATACCGCTCCTACAGCGCCACCCTTGTCGAGAGAAGATCTTATTTTCTCAATAAAGAAGCACGTTGCCAATTGAGTTGAATGTTTGGATCTGAACCCAAACTGCATGGGGTTGAGAGAGGAGGAGCTACTGTTTAGGTGATGGACAATCTGCTCTGATACCTATTTTTCTGCAATTTTAGAAACAGCTGGAATAATACTTACCTATTATTTCCTGAACTCACAGTCAGTGTTGGTGGTTTTCCTCTCAGACTGACTCCAGTCCTCAAGATGAGTGTTTGTGAGGAGGAGGAGGAGTTTCCAGCCTTCAGCTATCTGTCTATGAAGAGTGACTGGTCCAATGGTTTACCTCCAGACTTCAGAGAAGAACCTGGACCCTCAGACTCAAAGTAAGAACACATGAACAAACCTTTACACCTCATTTTTTTCTCCTTATTGTTTTTATTGCAGTTTTTACATTTTAATACAGAACAAAGAACAATGTCTTTAACAGACACACAAAAGATGAAGAATGAGAGTGACAATTAATTAATTAAAAACAAACAAACAAACAAACAAAATAATAATAAATGAAAATAAATAAATAAATTAAATTAAATTAAAATAAATTAAGTTAAATAAAATAAAATAATGATAATAATGCAGTACAGCTCTGGCTTGCGAAGATAATGAATACAAAATGTATAGGAGTTGGTGGATTCCACATTATGAAAGTTATTTCAGTTGTACAGGATTCCTTTTAGAAGGGTGGAGGAAAGGTCATGCCCGACATAGTTCAAGTATGGGCGCCACACTCTGGAGAATTGGTCCACACTAGAATGCATGATACTAGTGAGATATTCTAGAGGGATCAGTTCAGAAATAATTTTTTGCCATCCGCTTATAGAGGGGGCCTTGTCACTGACCCACTGCAAAAGAATGTTTTTTCTAGCTGCAAATGTCAAAATATTATAAAGTCTCTTGCTGGTTAATGTTCTTGTATGTTTACTTGGAAGTCCCAGGATCAGAGACACAGGGTCCATGTCTATGTTGATGTGAAGAATACTTTCAATTTCACGGATGATTTCAGTCCAATATTGTTGAAGTTTCTGACAAGACCAAAAACAATGAGTCAAGGTTCCCACATTAGTTTTACACTTAAGACACAGAGGGGAGAGAGAGCGGTTAAAAAGATGCCTTCGGTGAGGAGATATATGTAATCTGTGTATGATTTTAAGTTGTATTGCTCTTGCCCGGGTGCATATTGAAATCTTTTTTGCATTAACCCAGATGGAGTTCCATGTTTCTTCATCTAAGGTAACTGACAGCTCTTCTTCCCACACACCCCTCACCCTCTGTGTGTCAGAAGCAGACAGTCCATTAAGCACATGATACAGTGAACTCAGAGACACCTTGAGTTCCTGTTGAAACAGCATTCTCTCAATAGCAGATATTTCAGGATGAACAATAAGAGTTGTACTATGGGTAATGTAGTGTCTCATTTGCAAAAAGCGAAAAAAATCTTGTTTAGTCAAATTGTATTTGTTAGTGAGTTGTTCAAATGACATGAGGCTATCGTTTGAAAACAGATCAATGAGTGACTTAATATCCTTATTACACCATTGTTGGAAACCAGGGTCCGAAGAGCCTGGCGGAAAAGCAGGATTATTTACAATTGGGGTGAACATAGATGTTAGACTTGATCTGCCCTCGAGACGACGTACAAGCCGCCATGCTTTTAGAGTATTAATGGTTATGGGGTTCGTACAATAAGCTTCAATTTCTTTAAAGTTTTTAAGAAATAGTAAATCATTCAATCTGCACCACGACAATGCCGTCTCAATGTCCATCCATATCGAAGCTTTACCCTTAACCCAGTCACTTATAAATCTTAAATGGGCGCTAAGCTGATAGATTTTAATATTAGGCATGTCTAAACCACCCATCGAGGTTGGCAGGTGTAATACTGCCATCTTAAGCCTGGGTCTACGTTTATTCCAAATAAAAGAGCTGAGCCATCCATTTATGTCCTTCAACACCCTTTTGGAAAACAGAACAGGGATCATTTGAATAGGATATAAAAGCTTAGGTAATACATTCATTTTAACGAGGGCTATACGACCCAACCAAGAAATAGGGAGAGAGACCCAACGTTCCAGATCCTCCTTAATATTGCGAAGTAGAGGCACAAAATTAGCTTTGTATAGCTGATCAAAAGATGGAGTAATAGAAATACCCAAATATTCAAACCCATTGGGGGACCATTTGAAAGGAAATGGTGGCGTCATGGATGGTATTGTTGAGAGCGTGCCAAGGGGCATAGCCTCTGATTTGGCCAGGTTAACTTTGTAACCAGAAAAGCAACTAAATCTTTTGATCACATTAGTTAGAGCTGGCACTGATGTTTCAGGGTCAGTCAAAAGGATAAGAACATCATCAGCGTATAACGTTATTTTATGACACAACTGTCCGACTTGTAAACTGTGTATTGAGGACGATTCCCTTATGGCCTCGGCAAGGGGCTCAATGGCCAGGGCAAAGAGAAGGGGAGACAATGGGCAGCCCTGCAATACCCCTCTATGCATGACGAAGTATTCAGACCGGAATCCATCAGTCAGAACAGCTGCCTGCGGTTCATTATATATAATTCTGATCCACTTTATGAAGTTCTCACCCAAACCAAATTTGCTCAGGACAAAGAATAAAAAGGACCATTCAATTCGGTCGAACGCCTTCTCTGCATCGAGAGAAAGCACTATACCGTTAATGGAGTTTTGTTTAAAGACTTGAATAGCGTTCAGCAAGCGTCTGACATTAGCTGATGAGTTCCGGCCCTTTATAAAACCTGTCTGATCATCTTTTATTAATACTGGCAATAGATTTTCTAAGCGAGAGGCTAAGATTTTGGAGAGTAGCTTTCTATCCACATTTAAAAGCGCTATGGGCCTATAGGATGCACAGGATTCAGGACATTTCCCTTTTTTTAAAATTAACGATATATTGGCCTCTTGTGTCTTCATTTGTTAATTCATAAAACTCCGCTAGGTCTTCTGCTAACCTGGCTGCAGCACTAGCCATGCTGGACTGTCATCAGTTTTCGCCATAAACCGTTGTAAAACCTGAAAACTGCTTTCTCTCGTGAGAGTTTTCAAATGAACGTGAACATGAACTGTGCGTGCCGCTCATTGTCGTGAGAGTGAGCACGTTTGCGTTCAAACGTGCTCACTCTCACGACAGTGAGAGTGTCGTGAGAGTGATCAGTTTTCATGATCAGTTTTCATTATTTGAAAACTGATGCGTTCAGTTCAGTGTTAACTGAAAACACGAACGCGTTCATGCACAACATCAGTGTCTGCTTTAGGTGGAATATAAACGGAGCTGGAGATGACCAAAGAAAACTCACAGGGGAGGTAGAAGGGACGGCATTTTATGGTCAGGAGCTCCAGGTTGGGTGAACAACAGTGATTCAGAGGAACAGAGTTCTCCTTGTCACACCACTTGTTCACCAGAAGACTCACTCCACCTCCCCTTGTTTTGTCCAACTCACTAGTTCTGTCCGTGCGATGAACCATGAAGAACTCTGCTGGTTAGCTGGAGTTAGCTGCTAGCTCCACTGAACCCACTGTGGATCAGAACACAGGAGTTCTGGTCTCTGTTGGGCTGTGGTCTGAACTGGTTTTGGTCCTGTTGTCTGCTGGTGCTGTTGTGTTGTTGTGTGTTCAGTAGAGCAGCTGTCTGTCAGACACTGATGTGGTGTTGTGGTTGTCGTGTTCACATCATGTAAGGTCATATTGTCCTCATCAGGAGATGATGGTCGTCTGTCACTGTGTGAACATTGATTTGGATCCAGGTGACGGGTTATTGATCCACGTCCAGATTCAGCTGGAAGTGGATTCAACATCCATCAAACTGCTAAACAACCAACAATAACTGTCAGTGCAATAAGCTACATGGTGCAATAATGTCTTAGTATTCTGGGATCTGTTTATATGTGTGTGTTATGTAGATATTTTATATCCTGTATATATGTATTTACTTCTGTGAAGTTTGTCGCTGCTGCACTTTCTTGTTTGGTCTTTTTTTATTCTGTCTTTTTTTATACCTTGTAAACTGCAGCTGGATGGAGTCCAGGAAAAGTTTCCCCACAGGGACAATAAAAGTCTATCTTATCATCATGTACGTTCCAGCTGCCGGTTACCTCAACCCCGGACCTCACCTTCCAATCCTCCGTCTGGTTCTGTTCCACCTGGAGACTCACCTGGGCCTCCACCTGTCCTCACACCACTCCAACCACATCACACACCTCCACCTGCCTTCCCCTCTCCCTCGTCCTCATCAGAAGTCAGTTATCAGTCTATGATCCATTCAGGTTTTAGTGTTCTTAGTGTTTCTTATTGTTGAGCAGCTTGTTCTCCACTCTCTGTAGTTTCCCATCAGCGTTCAGGTGCATTGTTTATCTCATGCAGCTCCTTCCTGTGTTGATTGTTACCAAGCTCTGGTTAGTTCCCAGTAGTATCTGTGTCTCTGCTCTGTCTACTCAGGTCAGTCTGTTTGGTCGTTAGCACGGCTGTAGTCTTGTGAACATTCAGAGTCTTGTTGTAGTTCAGTCCTCCGTCCTGTAGTCGTCTCCTAGAGTCTTCTAGTCCTCTGTTCTCTTTATTTGGTTCCTCCTATCACTTGTATGTTTTATGTTGTAAATGAAGTATTGTTATATTCTCTGTCTGACTGTGTTCTGTTGAGTCTCTGACCTGCTCTGTAACAAACAGAGGACCTGTGCTCCTGTAAACTACAGTGATGATTGTCCTGCAGCAGAAATCTTCAACCTTGGAGCCTCTGGGACGTTTGGTCTCCAGCAGCAGCTGTGTTCACCTCTATGAGTGTTCCTGAGGAGCTCTGAGGACTGAGGGTGTAAATACAGGGAGTCCAATGATGGATGGAGAGCAGGAGGTAAGGAGTGTCAGTAAAAATGTTTAATGAGTTACCAAGAGGAAGATAAAGTCCAGGTGAGGATCAGTTCTGATGTGTTCTGTTTATTAGAGGGAGGAGCAGCTGTGCTCAGGTGATCCAGGGACAGAGTTCAAGGAGAAAACAGTCTCAGTGAGTTCAGACTCCATCTTGCCGTCAACAGAGGAGGAGAACAAGGTGAGTGTTGGTCCAACATTATTCTTGTTCTGCTGTCAGAGTCTCTCAGTCAGCTGTCTGTCTGTGGACTGGAACAGACCAGGAGGATCTGTTCATTTACCAGGTGGACTGTTGACTGGCTTTGTTCCTCTGTGTTTTACTTCCTGATCAGAAAGTTCTAACTGACTCTTCACAGACTCGTTTGTTCTGGTTCTTGTTGTGTGTCAGACTCAGTGTTGCTGGTTTAAGTCAGACTGATGAAGATCAGTGATTTGTACGACAGTTTGACGTGTCAGAGATCCACTGTAGGCGTCGTAAACATCTGGATTTGTTAGCAGAGGTGGAATATAAGGAGTCAGGAGACACAAAGTTCATTAATAAAGTCTGAATGCAGTGAATGGAGCCAGTTCAAGTCTTCATGTGGTGGTTAAAAGAATCCTGCAGTGGAATGAGGTGGAGCATCAGCTCAGGAACAGCTGTTAAACTCTGGTTCTGATCCACATCACTCTTTATGAACTGTGAAATAGAACACTGTCCTTGGCAGAGGATGTGTTCAAATAGATTTATCTACTCAGTTTAAACTTTACAGTGGAACAAAGAGCCGACATCTGGACCAGAACCTTTGTTTGTTGGAGCCAAAGAGACGTTCAGGTACATCCTGTACATCTCAATGAACTCCAGAGCTGAACAAGATGCAGAAACAATCAAGGCATTTATTTCCTGGTTCTTCCTTTGGTCTCGCTCCACCTCTCCTCCACATGTCAGGAAACGTGAGCTCAGCTCTAAATGGAGGAGCAACACTGACCAGGTGATCCAGTAACATGAGAACAGGGAGGAAACAGTCCAGCTGTGGGTTAGTTCACACTCAGTAGAGGAACACACCTGATGGTGGAGGCAGGTGAGAGTCTCAGTCACTGAGTCCGTTTTCTCTCTGAGGATGTTTTCAGATTCCACCTCTGTGGACACAAAGAACCTGAATGAAGACAAACATGAACTTTATTATTTCTGAACTCACAGTCAGTGTTGCTGGTTTTCCTCTCAGACTGACTCAAGTCCTCAAGATGAGTGTTTGTGAGGAGGAGGAGGAGTTTCCAGCCTCCAGCCGTCTGTCTATGAAGAGTGACCGGTCCAAAGGAGAGAATCCATTCTTCAGAGAAGAACCTGGACCCTCAGACTCAAAGTAAGAACACTGCCTCTGACTGTTCCTATGACTCCTTTATGATTCCACCTGTCAGTTCTGTGTCGTGTCCCTGATGGTTGGTTTTAGTTGCTCCATTCAAATGAACTCTGAAAAGGTGAGCTTCACTGTTGGTCACATGTGGATGTTGTTCTCCAGATGATCTGAGTGATGAATCAATGTGTTGACAGAGTGATGAAGAGGAGGGGAGCTTCTGAGGAGGAGCAGCCGTCCTGCTGTGCTTCATGTCAGGACGTCCTGAAGGATCCAGTCTCGACCAGCTGTGGACAAAGTAAGACTGAACATGTGCTGATGGACTGATGTGTGAAAAGTGACCTTGTTGTTGTGTTGTCCACACATGACAGGTTGGTGTGTTTGTTTGTGTGGTCTGTGAGCAGATGCTGGTCTGGAGGAGGTTCTGCAGGAACATAAGATGAGTGTGAGGAGGAGATGTGAACATGTGACTGAAGGAAGTGATGAAACAGGAGGTGGAACCCTCCTCAACAGGGTCTACACTGAGCTGTACATCACAGAGGGACACAGTGGAGAGGCTGATAGCCAACATGAGGTGAGGCAGCTGGAGACGGCTTCCAAGAAGAGCCTCCATGACACTCCCATCAAGTGCCAGGACATCTTCAAAGCCTTCCCTGAGCAGCAGACAGCCATCAGAGTGGTCCTGACCAACGGCGTGGCTGGCGTGGGAAAAACCTTCTCAGTGAAGAAGTTCAGTCTGGACTGGGCAGAGGGCCGAGAAAACCAAGATGTCAGTGTGGTGGTTGTGCTTCCGTTCAGGGAGCTGAACCTGATCAGAGATGAGCAGCACAGTCTTCTGACGCTGCTCCATGTCTTCCATCCAGCATTACAGAAGGTGACAGCAGAGAAGCTGGCTGTCTGGAAACTGTTGTTCATCTTTGACGGTCTGGATGAAAGCAGACTTTCACTGGACTTCACCAACAGGGAGGTTGTGTCTGACGTCAGCCACAAGTCATCGCTGGACGTCCTGCTGACAAACCTCATCCAGGGGAATCTGCTTCCCTCGGCTCTGGTCTGGATCACTTCCCGCCCTGCGGCAGCCAATCAGATCCCTCCTGAACATGTGGACAGGTTGACAGAAGTACGAGGCTTCACCGACCACCAGAAGGAGGAGTACTTCAGGAGGAGGTTCAGAGATGAAGAGCTGTCCAGAAGAATCATCTCCCACATGAAGACATCCAGGAACCTCCACATCATGTGTGGACTCCCAGTGTTCTGCTGGATCACTGCTGCAGTTCTGGAGCACATGTTGAGCACAGAGCAGAGAGGAGAGCTGCCCAAGACCCTGACCGACATGTTCTCACACTTCCTGCTGGTTCAGACACACAGGAAGAAGCTCAAGTACCATGAGGGACATGAGACCAGTCCACAGGAGCTGACGGAGGCCGACAGGGAAGTTCTCCTGAGGCTGGGGAGGCTGGCCTTTGAACATCTGGACAAAGGAAACATCATGTTCTACCAAGAGGACTTGGAGCAGTGTGGTCTGGATGTGACAGAGGCCTCGGTGTTCTCAGGAGTCTGTACACAGATCTTCAGAAGAGAGTGTGTGATGTTCCAGAAACCAGTCTACTGCTTTGTTCATCTGAGCATTCAGGAGTTCCTGGCTGCAGTCTACATGTTCCACTGTCACACCAACAGGAACACTGAGGAGCTGAAGAAGTTCCTGGGAGAAGAGAAGCAGAATGAATATAGTTATGATGATGATGATGATGATGATGATGACATCTCATCCCTGGATGATTTCCTGAACAGGGTCATGAATAAATCCCTCAGCAGTAGAAATGGTCACCTGGACCTGTTTGTTCGCTTCCTTCATGGCCTCTCTGTGGAGTCCAACCAGAGGCTCATAGGAGGTCTGCTGGGTCGAACAGAGAATCGTCCATTAAAGATCCAGAGAGTCATCAAAAACCTGAAGAAGATGAACAGTAAGGAAACGTCTCCAGACAGAAGCATCAACATCTTTCACTGTCTGATGGAGATGAAGGATCCCTCAGTCCATCAGGAGATCCAAGAGTTCCTGCAGTCAGAGAACAGATCAGAGAAGGAACTCTCTTTGTTCCAGTGCTCAGCTCTGGCCTACATGCTGCAGATGTCAGAGGAGGTTCTGGATGAGTTGGACCTGAACAAGTACAACACATCAGAGGAGGGACGATGGAGACTGATTCCAGCTGTGAGGAACTGCAGAAAGGCTGGGTGAGTCCAGATGTGATGAATATGATCAGTCAGTAGATCAGTGGTTCAGTTCTCCAGATGTTCTCTCCAGAACATGTCATTATTCTCAGAGCTCCACTGGTTTATTTCAAACTTGATGTCAGCTGAGTTCAGTCTCAGATGTTCTTGAGCTTTAAAAGTCTTTCCAAAACTCAGAACTTGTTTCTGACATGTTCTGATTGATCAGTCATGGTTGTAAAGATTTAAACATGACTTTATCTGACAGTGATGAGATGATGTTGATGCTGGAACAGTGGTTTGGTTTCTCAGCTAGAGAATAATCCTGAGGTCAGTGAAGTGATTCAGTCACTGGTCCAACAGTTTGTATCTGAAGCTCGTTAACTTGGACATGAGGCTCCGTAAACTACTGATCCTACAAAGACCGACGCTGCAGAGTGAGTTGAACTGAGTCATGGAGCATCTGGTTGGTTCTGAACTCAGCTGTTCTTTCTAAAGAGGGAAGTGGTGTTCCAGAGTCCAGACTTTACATCTGTCCTGATGTTCAGCTCCTCTCAGACATAAACTCTGGTGTTCTCTGTCTGGTTGCTGCAGAGAAGAGTCGTATGAGGAAATGCTCAGAGGTGTGAATCTATCAGAGCAGAACGGTACAAGTTAGACTGGAGCACTGATTGAGTTGAACCCTGAAGAAGAACACAGATACTTATTGATGCGTACAATTCAGAACATTCTAAAGCCTCTGTAGACAAACTACATCAGGGTCTGACTTCAATGAACAACAATCAAACCACATTTGTCTTTTCCTTTCCTGTAGCTGGGAAAAATCCCCAGTGATCTGTGTCAAAGAGACAAATAGCCTCTGGTAGGACAAAGATATTTATGGCTGCAGGCTAGAAAGCCAGAACAAAGTGCTGCTTCAGAGGACACCCCCACCACTGCCCTTCTTCTTCATATAATCAAGTCCATCAGCTCAGTGGAGAAGATGACATCCTCAGTGGGACTCCAGAAAGAGAAGGGGGATCAATACTGGGAAGAATGGGACTGCTGTAGCTCTCTGGACTCTTAACAATCACGTCTTTAGGTCTCTGAGTGAAACTTTATGGAAACAGGAGCTTTGTACCTGGATCCTCCTGCCTTGGCTCACTGACATCTGTTTTTTCAGGCCTCAGCTGTTGGATTTTTGTTGTTGTTTATTGCAGAAAGTGAAGAGATAAAAAGTGTTGAACAAGTTTTTCAGAAGCTCCAAAAGAAGGTTGAGGACCAAAGTTGACCCAGTCGTCTGTCATCACATCACAATATGTCCTGGTGTTGATCTTTACTGGTGTCCAGGTGTGATGTTGTCCAGGATCAGTTCCATTGTGTAGCGTTTGACAGCAGACTGTAGATGTTCAGGGATGGAGGTGAAGCTGACAGCAGCAGATCCACAGCAGAGACATCATCATCTTTGTACTGGAACTGTTGACTGAGCTCAACTCAGTCCCAACATCCTGAGTCTCAGTAGAAACTCTGAATGTTCTCAGCAGGAAGCAGGAAGTGTCCTCTCTCATCACAACATGTTCTATCATTTATGTGTCATGACAGACTTACTGGATGTCGACTCTCAGAGAGTCTCTGTGAAGTCGTGGCCTCAGCTCTGAAGTCCAACCCCTCCCATCTGACTGAACTGGACCTGAGTGGAAACTACAACCTGCAGGATCCTGGAGTGAAGCATCTTTGTGATGGACTGAAGAGTCCAAACTGTAAACTGGAGACTCTCAGGTCAGTTCACTGACTGTTGGTGAATTTATTCTCTTCACATTGTTGACTGAAGTTTTAGGTTTGCTTTGATAAATGTTGAGGATGTTTGTGAAAAGAGTCTGAAGACATTTTAGTTTGTTGAAGCGTCTGTGAATAAATGTCCTGATCAGCTGACTGCAGGGATCCAAGATGGAGGACAGAATCCACAGTCCTGCTGTGTGTCTGAATGTAAAGCTGATGTGAAAGTGATGTGAGGCTTCAGCAGTCTGACTTCCACACATCCAGTCAGGATGTTTGTGTTTCCACAGTGTTTGTGCTGCAGTGGAGCCTCAGGAACTCAGAGAGACACATCTGATGGATCATCACTGATCTGATCCACATCTTTTATTCTTTATTCAGATTGAGGGGCTGCAGGTTGTCAGAGATCAGCTGTGATTCTCTGGTCTCAGCTCTGAAGTCCAACCCCTCACATCTGGAACATCTGGACCTGAGCTACAACAACCTGAAGGATCCAGGAGTGAAACATCTGTGTGGTTTTGTGGAGAGTCCAGACTGCAGCCTGAAGACTCTGAGGTCAGACATCATGTTTAGTTTGTGTGCTGAGATGAATGTGATGTAAAGTTGTGGTGACACTAAGCTGCAGCCATCAGGCTGATCTTCTACTGATCCACACTGAGGATCTTCATGCTGACGTCTGCTTTCTTCTTCTCTCTTCAGTCCTTTGACTGTGGAACACAAATGTTGAGCTGCACATTAGAAAGAACCAGAACCAGAACCAGAACCATCCTCCAGTGAACTGACAGCAGAACCTAGCGTTAGCTTTCCATCATTGATGAAGCTGTCATATGGAGCTAAACCAGACAGAACAGGTCGTCACTGAAACAACAGTTTGGCTTTTTAAGGTTTCTAATGTGATTTTATTGATTTAGGTTGACTTATTTATTTCAATACACAGATAAAACATCCAACTGAGGAGATGCTTTTCAGTTCCACCTCATTTTCTCCTGACATCCTAGCGTGCCATCTGACCAGACCACTACACATCCATATCCACATGAGGACCCACACCCTTTCCTTCCTACCTACCTTAGATAACACAGACTCACCTACATGCCTGTAGCAACATTTCCATTTACTACCACATGGAGCCACTGGAAGTCCTTTAACGTGACTTTAAATCATAATCTTCAGGGTTTTTCTTCATGTCGCTGCTTTTAAAGACTTTTTTTCTGCTCAAAGTTTTTCTCCAGTGGTTCAAAGTTGTGTTTTCAATGACAACCTGCACTGTCTCTGTTTTAGCTCCATACAAATCCAGCAGCACCAGAGTCCTGGTTGAAATGTGTCCATGGTTCCAGAACATGAAGGTCTTCTAGAGTCTGGAGCCTGGTCTTGTCCTGGTTTCCTTCCTGTGTGTTTCTGTGACTCTGAGCAGGAAGTGAAATAAATGTCCGAGTGTTTTTCCTGGTGTTTGCTGCTCAGCATCAGTTTGTATGGATGGAGCCGCTGGTGGAGCTGCAGAGTTTCAGAGCTGAAGTCACTCCGTGTTGATTGGAGCAGCAGCATGTTGTCATTAATATGAATGAGAGCTCTTCTTCTCTGGTTCTGTTGGACTGTTGGAAGCTGCTTCCTGTTGGCTTCAGCTGTTTGGAGTTTCCATTTGATCAACTTGTACATTGAGAAGCTTCTTCAGCTCTGAACACATGATGGACCTCTGGATGGTTTCAACAAGGAACTCTGTCTCCTCAACTCACATCTTTTATTCTTTATTCAGATTGATGAGCTGCAGTTTGTCAGAGATCAGCTGTGATTCTCTGGCCTCAGCTCTGAAGTCCAACCCCTCCCATCTGGAACATCTGGACCTGAGCTGGAACGACCTGAAGGATCCAGGAGTGAAACATCTGTGTGGTTTTCTGGAGAGTCCAGACTGCAGCCTGAAGACTCTGAGGTCAGTTCACTGACTGTCTGTTACTGTTGTAGATCTGATGTGTGTTTAATGACGACTGAAGCTCATCTATGTTCCAACAGAACTTCCATCCATGAAGCTGTAAATCTGCTCTGGGCCACATTTTCTGTTTGTGTCCTAAATTCAGTTTGTTGAGACCAAAGTGGAGTGTTTGTATCAGGAAGTGTAGAAAATGTTCCTGTTGGTTGTTGAAGGAAATGAATGTTTGTAATTAGAGCTGAAGAGTCACATGTGGATCCAGAAGATCCTCTGAACTCAGATCAGTTAGAAGAGACTAAGTTTACTGAGAGAAGCAGAAATATTTCTTTGCTTTGTTCAGTTCAATGTGATTTGACTGATCATGTCTGATCACTGATATTGATCCTAAACACACAAACACACTGACACATGCAGACAGATGAAGGCAGACCTGCAGGTGAAGAACACATCTGATGGATCATCACTGATCTGATCCACATCTTTTATTCTTTATTCAGATTGAGGGAATGCAGTTTGTCAGAGATCAGCTGTGATTCTCTGGTCTCAGCTCTGAAGTCCAACCCCTCCCATCTGGAACATCTGGACCTGAGCTGGAACTACCTGCAGGATTCATCAGTGAAACATCTGAAGGATCTTGTGAAGAGTCCAGACTGCAGCCTGAAGACTCTGAGGTCAGTAGAAGGTTCCAGTCAGTCAGTTTTGTACTAAACAGTCAGTATCAGAGCAAAGATCCAGTGTCTCCTGTAAACCTGCAGCTTCTCAGTGAAGCTGTGAAGCAGAATGGAGACAGACTCCAGGACTGGACAGGAACACAGAGACAGCAGTCAGCCAATCAGAGGAGCCACAAGCTGGTTGTCATCATGTGTTTGAGTGGATGTGAAGCCCACTGTTGTTGTTGTGTTGATGTGTTGAGGACATGAAGCTGATTCCAGCTGACAGCCTTCCAGATGTGCACAGACAGTGGTCCTCCTCCATCAGAGGGTCCATCACATCTGATCTGACTGCTTGTTGTCTCATGTCAACAGTGATCAGCTGATCAGGTCCTGCTGCTCTTTATACTGATGATCAGCTGATCAAACTCATTGATCTCCTCTGGTCTCTCTTCTTCTCTCTGCAGATGGTGGCCTTGATGCTGATCAGGACGGTGTCTGTTGGAGAGGATGAAGTGTGTCCTGATGATCCAGAGGTTGAAGCAGCAGCAGCAGCTGGTGTGTAGAGACTCTGACTGGTCCATGTTACTGGGAGGTGGACTGGGAACCAGTGTAAAGTGTGTTGTTCCCACTGTGTAGTTTAGTGCTGCAGCTCCACACTGTGGATGATGGAGAAGTTCAGTTGATGTAGACATGATCCGTTGGAGGCTGATGTCCGGTTCAGAGGGCAGCCTGCATGTCAGAGTGTCAGGAAGTTTCAGGATGTTTGTGTCAGAGCAGGATTCTAGTTGAGTGGACTTTCTATTTCCAGCTGCAGTCAAAGTTGTTCAGCTTCTCTACCTGCAACACATTGAGCTGATGAGAACAAAGAGTCCTGGAAACATGTGGCTGATGAATGAAAGCCCTCCGATAGGGTCCCAGCTGGAAGAGTTGTGTCATATCACTGTTAGATTTCCTGTCATCTCATCAACAGGCAGCAAACAGAGGCTGGTTCATGAACACAGACTCTGGTTCTGAGCTGGAGATCCACATCTGGTCCTCTCTGACTGACATCTGCCCACCTGGAGCCTCACTTCCAGGTTTTCATGTGTTTCTGGGAGTTTTCCAGCGTCGTCTTTTAGCTTTGTGCTTCTGCTAGCATCACCTGATTGTTGGTAATAATCCAGTGGAAGCTTTTTAACACATGTATGAACCATAATCCTGACTCATGTGGTCGCTAACAATAAGAGCCTTTAACCTTTAAATAAAGTCTGTCTTCTCTTCTGTTGGAGCTGATGGTTGTCATGACTTTGGTTGAACTTGTTTTCCTCCAGTGAAACATCCGAGGGATAAACACCACTAACCGTCCATCAGCTGCTCTTTTACAGCTCAGTCCATGTTTTCCTCTTTACTTTATTCAAGTATGTATCATGGCTCATTTATTGTGGCCACTGATTGCTTCATTTCTACCAGATCATTTCCAGACGCTGCAGTTAAAGTTCTGGCACATGTGTGGAATCTCTGAAATGTAACAGCGTCCTCTGGTGGCCACGCTTCATCACTACAATCATTTCTATTTTACTGTTGAATCCCTTCACCAGACGTCCTACATTGAAGCACTTCCAGGCTTTGGCCACCAGAGGGCAGGAAATCACACGTTCTGTATTGATGTATTTTCAAAGTAAAGCAGAGACTGACTCCATCAAGCTCTGTGATGTCACTGATGTTTACATTAGATGTAAAGATGGACAGCTTAGTTTACACCACAGATCCTCCTGACTCTTCCACAACCATCTAATACTGTCATTAAAAACAATGGACTGATGGTGGTTTTATTTTGAAGGAGGAACAGGAAACTTAGCTTATCTGAAATCCTGCCCACTTTACCTGTAGTGTAGTTACCGTCTGTGGACACTAGAGGGCAGAATGACCCTCAGACTGTTGGTCCAGTGGTTAGCACCGTGGCCTCACAGCCAGGAGGTCCTGGTTAGAACCTGGTTCTGGTCTTTCAGTGTGGAGTTGTCATGTTCTCCCTGCTGGGTTCTCACCAGGTTCTCCAGCTTCCTCCGACAGTCCACAGACTTGCTGAGGTCACCTGGAGGTTCTAAAGAGTCTGTAGATGTCAGTGTGAGTGTTGTTGGTTGTCTGTCTCTCTGTGTGTCCCTGTGATGGACTGGTTACCTGTCCAGGTGAACCTTCACCCTCAGTCAGCTGGGATAGACTCCGCCCCCGATGCCCTCCAGAGGATGAAGAGGTGTAGAGATGATGGATGGATGGATGGATGCAGCTCCCAGTCCAGAAGCTGATGATCAGGCGACACCATCCCTCAGTCCAACATTAGAACTCAGACCAAGGTTCAGCTCCAACTCTGTCTCCTCCAGATGGATTCTGGAAGCTCCTCAGGTCACCTGATGAAACCATCGGTCAGTGGAGAAGCTGGTGGTCGTTAAAACAACTGGGTTTACAGCAGCCATCCTCCTGAGTCTCCAACCATCAGCCAGTAATACTTCTGCTACAACAATAGTTATTGGTCCACATGAAACCAGATAACTGCCACTAAATTCCAGTTAAATGAATTCTATCATAACAAAGCTGGGCCTTGTTTCGAACCAAACAGATGTGGCGCGGTGGTGATGAAAATGGGAATAAATAGCGTGTCAGAGCACGTCATTCAAACACACACTGGCTGGGATTTAGGTGGAGGTTACGACAACGCCACCCAGGGGAATTTCACCCCTGGGACATTCACTCACTGATCAATCAAGAATCATTTAAACATTAGCAAGGCACACAGGTTCTTAATCACTGGGGCAGGAGATGTGTTCCAAAAATAACAATATCTTTATTTAATTATTAATTATTGTAAATAAGGATCAAGGCCACCAGGCTAAAATAGGGAAAATACAAGGAACCAACTTAAATATTAAAGGGATAGGTCAGCTTATGATGGCGGCAGGCCAAAAATGACAAAATCAAAGAGAAAAGGGGTCCAAAACTAAGCCCACACCTGTGACACGACACACCAACGAAAAAGGGGACTCGTGAAACCACCACCGGGGATTGGACCACCGCCAAGGCTCGCTGAACCTGCACAAAGAAACAAATTATTAGTCCTTCCAGATTAACAACGGCCGGTGACCAGATCAATACACATTAATTGTAATAAAACACGCACGCACGCGCACACACACACCCCACAAATAGTAACACACACATTCAATGTAGCTCAATGCAATGGCGCAAAAGCCTAGGGCTTTAGCGCCCAAAGTGCAGCGCAACAGGCTACAATAAGTCCTGCAACAAAAGGCCGCAGCCAGCGCAGGCCGACACAACGGCCCGAACCGAAAGCCCGCCGGAGAAGCGAGCCAGAACAATATAAGAAGAGTGAGCCGAAACAGCAGCCAGTCCAGGGAGCCGGTGGTCTGTTGAACGCTATACGTTTAGCTGCAGCCTACAGGAGATAAACCGTTAGCCTAGTATAAATTATCGTTACATGGCTTCACACCTACGTATCAGTCACTTCCCTCAAAATGATACGTACCTGATCAGCCGTGATGCAGCGCGACAGCAGCAGGTGGAGGAGATCCACCGTCAACCGCGGCAATTATGCTGCAGCAGACACACAGCAAAATGAGGGACCAGCTGACACAGCAGAGGACACAAGGCAGACAACGTGACGGACGCACACACGGCACGCCAAGCGGAGCGACCCGTCCCCCAACCTTCATCCTCCGTCTAAAACCAGTGGTCACAGCCGTCACTACACACAGCGGAAAACAACCTGTCATTAAGTGCACTGCACGTCACAGAAATATAAACGAGGAGCCCATTACCTGGACCAGCGATCTGCCACGCAAGATCCCGCACGCCCAGCTGCAGCCACCTCCGTGAGGAGAGCTCAAAAGCGGAAGGCATGAGTCAGGTGAGGCCATGAGGCCCATAGACATATATACGTATATATGTCTATGAGGCCATGAGGCCACCCACCTGTATATAGCGCCGCCGGATGCCGCCCGCTGATACAGCAGCGATTGATCTAGCAGCGCCATACAGCGGCCAGGAGGGAGAAGCCATCCGGCTACACAGACATACTGGGAAATGGGTGAAAGACCTGGTGGCCTCCTGGCCCAGCGCTTAAAGCAGCAGGACAGTATGAAGCGTATATCTGGCACAGGACAGCCGGACGGCCATATTTCTACCTCCTCTAAGCAGATACATGAAAGTTTTAGGCCCTTTTCTAAGACTCTTTCTTCATCACAAGGCGATTTGGACAAACAGAAGTTTGACAGCTTTGTCGCTGATCTTAATCTCCAACAATTAACTGACAGAGACGGACTTTTTAGAAGCTCCAATGAAAATAGAGGAGACCTCTCAAGCAATCAGAAGCAGGCCACCAATGAAATCTCCCGGGCTGGATGGAGCACCTGCTGATTTTACATGACATTTGAAGATATTCTAGCCCTGTACTGCTCCAGGTTTACTGGGATGCATTTAAAGCTGGCACATTACCACAGTCTGTGCACACTGCACTCATATCTGTCATTCACAAACAGGGGAAGGAGGATTTAGACCCCAGTGGCTGTCGACCGGTTTCTTTACTCAGCTGTGGTCAAAAGATCTTAGCAAAGGTATGAGCGAATCGCTTGTCAAGAGTCACTGGAAGTATAATTCACATGGACCAATCAGGCTTCATCCCAAATGGCTGTAGCTCTGATGATATTAGACGGCTGGTCACTTTACAGTGTTTACTACACGATTCCATCCAACAATCACTTTGTCACCAGACAGCTCAGGCTTTGGATTACGTCCAATGGACTTATCTTTACAAGACACTTGAAAAATTCAGCTTTGGGCAAAGTTTCATTGCATGGATCAAACCTTTGTTTAACACCCTCTGCTTGTGTTCTGACAGACGCTCTAGTATCTTCTCCGTTCCAGCTGCACAGGTCCACAAGACAAGGCTGCCCCCTGAGTCGGGCTTGTTGGAGCTTGCCTCGGAGCCTTTAGTGCAGAAACTGAGGAATCATTCAGACATACATGGAATCAATGCAATCAAAATGGTGAGCCGACCCAGGTTTCTATATCTTTTTCAGAATCTGCCTACAGTGTTAAACTCATCTTTTTTTAAGAAGCTTCACTCTGTCGTATTGCCCTTTGTGTGGGGTTACAAATCCCACAGGACATCTAAAGCTCACCTTCAAAAACCTTGTGAGAGCGGTGGTCTGGGACTGCCGGTTTTTAAACACTACTACTGGGCAGCAAACTCCAGAGCTCTTACATACTGGAAGTGTGGAGGCGTTAAAGCTGAGGAGAATCCTTTGTGGTTACAGCTGGAAACTGCTGCGGTTGAAATGTCCTCACTTCCTGTCCTTCTGCTTTCTGACTCCGCCCCAGTAGCCAAATTAACTCAACAGAACTTTGTTGTGAAAAACTCCTTGCGAATCTTAAATCAGATAAGAGCGGCTTGCCGGGTTCCCAGTGTCTCCCTACATGCCTCCATATGTCAAAATCATTCATTCCTGCCTGCTTGGTCAGACGGGGTGTTTGCTGCCTGGAGAAGAAGAGGTATCAGAACATGTTCAGATCTGTACATTAACGGCCAGTTGGCATCATTTGCTCAACTAAGCAACAAATTCAGTCTTCCAAATTCTCACTTTTTTCGCTACCTCCAAGTCAGTCTGTAGCTGTGTCCCAATTCAGGGGCTGCATCCTTCAAAGGACGGTAGGCTGCATGAGAAGGATGCATGAGCGTTTGTTAAATGAGACAGTTTAGCCTGCGATGAACTTCCTGCTTACATCATGACGTCTCGTAGCGCCGCTCCTTGTTGCCTGACAAACAAATTTTCATCCTGACGATCAGGATAAGAAGACGGTGTAATTTTACCTAATTTTTGACTGGATTTGATCCCGAAACTTTAATTTTTGTTTTTAATATGTTTTATATCCTTGAAGACTTGAGGGTCTTGTTCTGTCCGGTGGTTCGGGACTAAACTGTCTGAGAAACAAGAAGCTGGTTTAAACCTGTTGACATCCACTGATATGAACTTCAGATATTATAAACCTCCACAGTCTCTGGGCTGAATGTTTCTGATGAGGATCACTAAATACCTGCTGTCTGAACAGAAACCAGATATAATGTATGTTAAACATGTGATCAGATAACTTGGTGGAGCTAAACTAAGAACAGTGAGGAGAGTCATGTTTTCACTGGTCTACAGAGAATCACCACCAATAGAAGCTCCAGTAGGATTTAGTAACCTAGTAACCATTTTACTTCTTCTTCATATAGTAATTTAAATAAGGAATCAATATGTGAATATTTATGATTGAATAAGTCGTTTATTTTGGGGCTGCGGTCAGAAAGAATTTCGCCACAGTCTCAGTAAAATATAACTTAAAACTGAAGCTGAACAACTGGACAGTAAACGTTTTAAACTGCAGCGGCTCACATCAATAACGTTATTAAATCGTTTTTTTAGAACAAACTTTAACGTTGTCAACATTTGTATCGTAGCTATCAGACTGAGCTGTAACACAACACTAATATTTAAAACTAGAATCCTCCGCCGCTGATGAATCCATCTTCTCCATCTTCTCCGTCAGCAGTTAAAACTCCAGCTGTTGATCCAACTCTCACCGGCCCGCAATGAATGTTGGGATATTTGGGGCTACGAAGGATCCACCGATGCATCCTCGAAATTCATGGAAAAGAAGGACGCATTCGTCGGCCGCATTTGAAGGAGTCTTGAAGTTTTTATGAAATGGGACGGCCTTAGTCGCACCGCTGTGACGTATGCAGCCGAATAATGCAGCCTTGAAGGATGCAGCCCCTGAACTGAGACACAGCTACTATGTCAAGGAGAAGTGGCCACACCCCAACTCTGCCTCCACCACCCATCCTTTCCTGGAGACTCTCCTGCTTCCTCCAGACTCCAAACAATTAATATCAAAATTTGTGGGCTCATTTACGAACTCAGTTTCCTCAGACTCAATTAGGGAAGCTTGGGCCAAAGACCTGAACTCTGAAATATCAGCAGAACTTTGGGAGAAGGCACTGTCTCAGGTCCATTGTTGCTCTATTAACTCACGTTACAGGTTAATCCAGTACAAGGTGTTGCACAGATTGCAGTATTCAAAAACAAAGCTCAATCGTATTTTTCCATCTGTATCCCCTACATGTGAGAAGTGTCATACTGCTGAGGGTTCACTAGCACATCTTTTCTGGTTCTGTTCTAAATTGCACAGTTTTTGGTCAGCTATATTTGAACAGTTGTCTAAAGCTTACTCCAGTGTCATTCAGCCAAACCATCCTTGGATGCTCCGTTGAAACTTCTGGCCTTCTGCACGACACGCAGGTTGCTCTGAACCTGGGGATGGAGGTGGCTAAGAAACGTATTCTTCTAGCCTGGAAGTCTACCACTCCACCAACCTTTGCTCACTGGCTCAGCGAGATGTTATCTGTTGTTCAAATGGAAAGACTGCGTCTGTCCAAACCCAACAAACAGAACAGCTTTGAGAGAACTTGGGGACCCTTCCTGGACAGTGTCAGGTGTGATGCCTGACTCAACTTTCCACATGGTGCTTGCTTTACTTTAATTACTGCAACTATGTTCTTTCTGTAAGTTTACTTATGTATGTCTTAAAAAAAAGACATACATGGAATCACAGAACCCATCACAGACTTTTACTGTCCACGGATGATGTGTTGGTACTACTAACGCAACCAGGAAACTCCGTCCCCACTTTATTAAACTGTATTGAAGAGTTC